>PQWD01005678.1:0-105970 GCA_019425675.1 Leucinodes orbonalis
AACTAATACTTAATCTAAAAATATGATTTTTTGATAAATGACGTACCGATTTAGCATCATCGGCGGATCAGGAGGAGGTCATGGGGTTCATGATCCCCTCGAGCTATTTTTAAGTACTTATAATAGTACGTTAATATGCCTTATAGGTTCTAACTTGACTACTATTAGTGACTCGCCCGGCCTAACTGATCCGCGCTTGTATGTAATGTATACTGAGGTTTGACTGAATAAATAAACAATATTTACATTGACTGAGAAGGATGGGCTTTTTTTTATAGAGCGCTATCCTTTCATTAAGATAAAGCTTGAGTCGTTTAGAATTCGGCCTAAAATACATTTATGATATTTTGTAAATACATTCAGAGATCGTATAAAGTATTCGGGTTGCCTAAGATCTCTCACCTTTTTGTTGCCATACGCCGATGTCTTCGAGTGGATATCAACCACATCGATTATTATATTGATGTTCAGGGAAGAGCGTCGGGCTCAATGGTTGAATTGTTTGCGATTCTGAAGGGCAGGTTCAAACCGCCACTACCATTTTTCAAATTTTCGAAATTTCTCAATCCTCTTGAATCCTCTGCCGTGGCGAAGAACACATTCGTGAGGAACCTGCGCACGGCGTGTGAATGATTCAAAAGGTTTCGTGTGAAGTCGGGCATCCGCGCTGGACCGCTCGAACGACTAGGGCTATAATCGTCAGGGGTAGCTCGTGCCCCCGTGGGGACGTTATGGGCGGTGATGATGTTAAAATCTTTATCAATTTAACAAGGTGCCTAAGATAATATTGATCGTAAATGATGGTTTAGTATGTAAACTGTTTCGGCAGTCGCCAATACACCAGGGTGTACAAAAAACCTTATTTTGAAAGTTATGTGGCATGAGTAGTTAGGTGTATGCGCATTGATGTGCGCTAATAGTGTGATTGTGTATTTGAAGTAATCATTTATGAATGCGTATATTTGTTTTGGTCGTGTGTGATTGTCTAGTGAATGATCGCGTGATCGCGTGTGGGGAGCACGCCGTGTGGGTATACGGCAGAATAAATTATACATGTTCCCACCCTACTCTTCGAGGTGTGTTAGGAGCCGCTAAGGATCTTAATACCGATTGGTGGGCCAGCGCATCCTGCGTACTGGTTCCATGCGGTACCAACGTCGCTTGCCAGCGTGTGACTAGGCTATTTCCCCTAATGTAAAGCGGCCACAGCGAATCGGCCCCGATCCCGGGCAGCCCCCACTATTTCGACCACGCAGCCGGTCGGGGTCAGGTGGGGCGGGGGGTGCGAAGAATCCCCGGGTTACGGGTAGGCTGCTACAAACTATACTGTCCCTGGCTAGTACATGGGCGTCGATGCGGCTGGATCCATCACTCGTCCGATTAGAAGAATGAGCTGATCGTATTAACTGGAGCAACTGGGTTATCTGAAGTTCGAAGAGAGGGAGAGGAACGATGACCTGGACTCTGACCTTGCTCTATTTTTCGAGAGGTGATAGGTTTCCAAGTGTGTTGGTTTTTCGTTCAACAGTCCCTTGTCAGCAACGTTGTGAAATAGTAGTGTGTCGAACGGTAGCATACTTGTATTACTCCCGACAGGTACCCTGAAGGTGGTACAGGTATACGCGATCCTCGTCACACTCTACGAAGAGGTGAAGCCATGTCATGGGATATCTCCAGAGGCATACATGCCAACTTCGACTTACAATTGTTTGTTTATGGGGACTCACGCTAAGTGGGCGTAAACAGCGGCGAATCGGAAAATGGACTTCATGATTGGAGCGACAGGAAATCCACGGGGCAGAAGCTTGGTCAACATTCCTCGCAATTGGAGGGGCTCTTTGATGAATTTTTCTTCAGAGAACTCATATGAAGTGACCTGGCGGCCGAACATCTGGGACAGGAACGAATAGATTTATTAGTGGGGATAAGCGACATATATTTGAAGATGTCCAGTTGGTCAACGGTGTTAAAACCGCAGTGATCACCGACTTGTCCGGGCACTGGTTTAATATATTTTTCAGACGGAAGGTCTTGGCTAATATCTACTCTCAGACCTGGTAACCGCTCCAAATACAGCTATGGGTCCGAACAGTTCCAATGGATTCAAAAATCGATTCGACTTGCTGAAGCCACTGCGACGTGGATGAGATACCGAAGGACGTGGTGAAGACGGTGTTTAACTGGGGTGCAAGCGATTCCGCGATGAACGAGCAAAGTCGTCCAACTTTCTCCGAAACCTGGATGTTGATGAGGTTGAGAGCGAGATGCATCTGCTGACGTTCTTCGCCGAGATATCAGGCTCTCTCCAGCGATACGAACGATCGTTCGCCGGGACTCAGCGTTCATACAGGTTCATCAAGGACTTATGGGCGAGAACAGGGTCCAAGTTTTCCAAAAACAGTTGGAGAGCCTTCTGTGAAGCCTATCAGACAGAGTGGCAATGCTACGCGACTCGCGCACAGATCTGGAAGAGGTTGAGATAATTCTGTGGACGACTGTTTTCTCGATGCGCTCCATCACCAAGAACGAGGCACCGAAGATCACGTGCCCACTAAGGCCATTGTAGCAAGATATCTCGGATGATTGAACGTTACTGAGATTAGTGCAGACTGGTACAACTAGAATGGAAAGCCCGGGTGATTGACGGTAATTAGACGAGCTCCTAAAAGCGGTGGACAAGCCCGTCCTGTAGGGCATTAAGTTGAAGCTCTTTAATTGCGTCATCACCATGGGCTACACGGAGGCTGGTCCAGGAAGTCGTCGTCCGTCTTATTCTTTCAGGAAGGGTGAATAACACTCTCTTGAAAATTATAGACGATAGCGCTCTGAGCCAGTTATAAGTTGTTTTTCCAGAGTTGTTGGAACCGTCTCGCATAGACTCGACGAATTCCACGCACGGGAGCATGCTGGGTTTCGAAAGTACGCACGGGACACATCAGTACTGTTAGCCAGCTATACAGAAAGAACCGAAGAGTATACAGCCGCTGTGGTATGGCATTTGTGGATACGGAGAAGCTTCGATCATCGAACTGGGGCGTTCTGGAGGCTTGCAGCGATGGTAATGACTGGCGATATATCGAGGTATAAGTGTCTCTCCAACGCAGCGTACGATGACGTTCAGATCCAAGACAGCGGACAAGACTCATCAATTGCGTCGTGTGTGAGACAGGGGATGTATATCCGAAATGTTTACAAGCGTCATTGGAGGATGTCTTTTTCAAGACCTGGATTGGTCTGAAACGAGGCCGTCAACGCAATGGAGAGTATATTATCTCCTGCGCTTGTGCTGACGATATCGTCATCGTTGCATAGTATCGAAGGCTTGCGAATGTTATATTTTAGCTTTTTATTCCCGACGAGTTTGGTCTTTGGCTATGATGGTTGACAAGACGAAGTATTTCAATGACATGTATGCCAAACGATACATGCGTGATGGTATACTTCTAGAAGTTGTGCAAGAATACGTTTACTTGGGCCAACCTTCAACTTGGCCGTCAAATTCGAGAAGGGAAGCTAGTAGGAGGATTTCAGTGGGCTGGGCGGCAAATTCGCAAGTTACGTCAGGCATCACGTCGACATTTTCCGCAATGCTTAGAAAATAGTGCTTTGACATGGTCCTACCGTACTTACTACGCGCTGAGCATGGACAACACTGACTGCGGATTTGTTACTAGTTCGAAATCACTCACGGTCAATGGAGCGAGCTATGCTCGGGGTCTCTCTTAGGCGATAAGATCAGGAAATGTTTTAATTCCGTAGCTATTACCATGCCGGAAGATTGGCGTGCCGTCAGTATTGCAGATGTCAGAAGTTTGATGAGACCGCTCCTGGACGTAGGTAGACCCTGCTATCAGTGGAGCGGACTTGAAGTCGTGAGGTGATGAAGACCGGGCTACTGCATGGGACCTATGCAGCAGTGGACGGGAAGGAACGAGAGCAATAAAAGGGCTAGCCGGTGACACCGATGTGTGGTAGGATATCGTTATAATGTACAAAATACTTTATGACAGGAAAGCTTATGTTAGTGCTCGTTCGGCTATCTGCATAGAACAGTCTGGCGGTGCTGGACAGTACGCGAGGGTGTCCGGTATCTTAGAGCCGGTGCCACCTCACCAGAATGAGTAAGATCTTAAAAATTTTTTATTATTTTTTTACCAAGTTTCCCCAATGGCGGACAAATTTAAGCTCCACAACGTATCGGACTTCGCTACTTTAACTTCAACCTGGCAATTCTAGGAAATATTATTAATGTCCATGAATACATCATAATGTGGCGGTTAAATAGCTTTTCCAGTTTAATAATAATCCCTCCCCTGATGACCTCCAGCGCCACTGATTAACTCACAATCCGATTTTAACGACTATCCGGTACGTTAACCAATTCATCGGTCTACTGCTTAGCAAAGGTCTCATTTAGCCTTTTTACCATGCTTTATGTATTAGAAAAATAAAATATAAAACCTACCATACACAATGTTTAAAATTTAGAAATGACAAAAGAACCTGTTTAATCTTTCTCTTTTTTCTGAAAGTAGCATATTCCTAAAAAGGCTCCAACAGCTGATGCTAGTCTCACACTTGAAAGTTCTATGTATTTGTTCAATATTTTGGAGTATACACGATTTTGTCATATCCTTTTCCTTTCCAGTGTTGGAATTCGCCGACGAAACAGTAGGCACCAACGTGCCCAAGCAGTTTGTTCCTGGCGTAGAGAGAGGTTTCCTGGACACGTGCCAGAAGGGTTACCTGTCTGGTCACAAAGTGTCCGGTGTCAAGTTCAGGTTGCAAGAACGGCGCCCACCATATCGTGGACTCCAGTGAATTGGCGTTCTTCTTAGCGGCTAAGGGTGCAATGAAAGATGGTATGTATGTAGCTTGTTTAAGTTTAGATTTAGATATCTGAGAAACCTAGAAGAGGTTAAGAAAGAGAAGAATAAGCCCTAGGAAGTAAGAAAAAGTGGAAGCTACTAGCGGTTACACCGAAAGGTGGGCACTCGAACGGTGGTAAGTGATACGCCTGACCTTGACAAAGCTGAATTGAAGGAGACCAACAATTGATAGACAGTTGTAATTCTCCGTTAATGCCGCATTGCGCCCGACACTAGAGACAACATATATTGGTTCTCCTTTACCCGGTAATTTTACTAGCTACAGTGCCCTCATCCGACCGAAATAATCGCATAACACTTGTGTTTCACGGGACGATACCTGGCACTGCGGTGGTACTTCTAGACGACTCAGTACCGAGTCTACCACCTAGCACTCGTGCCGAGTACTACATAAACCAAATAAAAGGTTAAAGTTAGCGTTAGCCCAAAGTAACTATTCCACGCAGAAGAAGTCGCGCGCAAAAGCTAGTGATCTAATAAAGATGAAATAGGGTAAATTGATGTTCCCACGCAGACGACGTTATACTCGGCAAGTTTCCATAGGTTTTAAAGAATATCATTATTTTTATTCCAGTGTTCGACGAAGGCGCATGGCAGATCTTGGAGCCAATCATGTTCGTTGAAGTAGTGCTGCCTGACGAGTTTCACGGCGCTGTGATTGGCCAGTTGAATAAGAGGGGCGGGATCATCACCGGCACAGAGGGCGCTGAAGGTTGGACCACGATATACGCGGAGGTCCCGCTCAACAATATGTTCGGATACGCTGGCGAGCTTAGGTAAGCTAATCTTTTAAAGGTCTTTATGATGATCACGACACTATATTGCGGGCCCTAAGCAAATAGGGCGTATAGCAAAATACGCATGGTTTTTATTTGACCAACGTTTCTAAATGTATCGATACACAATCTTAATTTTTTTGTCATATCAATATAGAATCCATGTTTTTAAATACACAAGCAAATTTTTAATAATGTAGTACACTGAGGACAAAGATTAAGTTTTAACTGAACTGGTGCTTTTTTATACGCCCCTTTGGCTTGAGGCCCGCGATATTTTGGATCTTATGATCAATGTAATAAGGCGTCGTTTTTTGTACTATCAGAGGTTAATTTCAAGTCTAAACAATATTTAAATCGTCACAGTTGATTTTCTTTATATGTAGATCATCAAGATGATATTGACGCTATATTTTGAAACTCGTGTAAGATCATAAAATAAGAAGTCGTTGTTTTGTCACAATCATTCGATGACTGTCTGGATTTTTGACTGTTTAACAGAAAAAAAGGGTTAGTGGCAATTTATTTTTTGAATGAACATTTCTGTATTATTGTCTTTTATTAAAAAAATATTTGGTGTCATTACATTTCGTCGTTGTCATGACTGAAACGTCCCGGCTCTCACACTAAGGGTTCCGGGTTAGATTCTCGGGCAGTACCAACATTTCTGTGCATGAACATGGCTGTTTGTATTGGTCTGGGTGTTTTCTATTTGTAATATGTATGTTTTGGCATAAAAATTGTATATACGTATGTTTATCAGTTTCGTACCCGTAATACAAGCTCACGCTTAACCTGGAGCTAGATAACGTTGTATGAAGTCAGTGGATATATATATTTTTATTTATATGGGTGGGTCTTCAAATTTGTGTCTTTCTTTACAGATCAATGACACAAGGCAAAGGCGAATTCAGCATGGAATACAGTCGCTACTCTCCCTGTCTGCCAGACGTGCAAGAGCAACTCATCAGGAAATATCAAGAGGAGCTGGGCATTGTACCAGACAAAAAGAAGAATAAGAATTAATTATAGTGTACTGTAGTTTAATTTGTATAGTTATTTAATTTTTTGTTAAGGCTGTAATTATATGAGAATTTATAATGTAATCGTTGTTTTATTTTTTACTGTGGAAATACTGACGTATGTTTTAAGTTTTTTCGGTATGGCAACACGTGAATACTACTGTTCATACTGTGTTGCTTACAAAAAATAAATAATATATTAAGGTTGATAATGTTCTTTACTATAAAATATTTGTGTTGGGGTAAAAAATGAACACATAAAAAACAAAACAATATAAAAAAATCAAACGTTGATTAAATTATTTTTGTGCGCATTTTTTCACTTTTGAATAAGATAGCTGTAGCAGTGTCAGAAGGTACCGCCATCTATTAAAACATTATTACTATAATGATACTTTAGAATTTGCCAGAAATTTCAAAGTTAATTATGGTAATACTGTAATAAGAGAGGGCGGTAACGCACCTGTTTTAAAAATTTGCCATATTTGCTGGAATTTGGAATTTTTAATATCCTTGTTTTTTTTTCCAGTCATGTCTCAATATTAAATTATTAATAAAAAATAATCTTGTTGGTATCCGGTAAACGTTAAGTTGCAAATAAAAAACATATTCACATGATATATGTATATTGTACATATAAAAATCCATATATTCTTAACACTCCACAAATATATCCAAAAACAATACAAATCCTTATAACAACATCGCTCCAGGTACAATAATAATAAATTGGTTTCCTTAACTTAGTTATAACTAACTTATATAAAGGGTACACAGCTGTTACTAATTCTGAATTTGCCTAATTATGCGGGATATGATATACCTACATATAGGTGTTCGTGTTTATGTAGCCTATTATGAAGTGTGCCTTATATTAAAAACTATTTTTAGATATCGATATAACAAATGTGTTAACTATAATATGAAAATATGTAGTGTATTACAAAAGTTACAAACATAATGATTACTTATTTATTCTATAATTAAGTTTCGGTAGGTCAGAGACATGAATAACGAATTTATTTATTAACACTGCGAACTGGCCTTTTGTTTTGCCTGGTAGGGATTTTTTAAAGATTCCATTTTTAATTTTGCTGTGTTCTCTGATATATCTGTCGCCTAACTTAAGTATTAATTTTCTGCTCCGTCCTGATGTCATACTAAATAATTAAGTACCTATCTATTTAAAAAGCTTTAAAATCTATCCGCTAATGGTGTTACGGTGTTGGCACTTCGTTCTGCATGTAAGTGGGATCTTTAAATCTAAAATACAAAATATAATAAGTTTCTTACGCACTTACTTTGATGATTACGCACGACCCTATTAGTCGGAGAGCCGGCCGTATAAAATTCCTATGGATCAGATACATGAACATTTTTTTTCAAATATAGTCTGAGACACCATAGAACTAAAAAATTATTCATGTATCTGATCGATAGGAATTTTATACGGCCGGCTCTCGGACTATATGTACTATACAGGATAAAATCAAGAACATTGACTTTTTTAAAAATAAGTACCTGCTCCTGATACAGTACAGATAAATAAAATAAAGTTAAACGACATACAAAATGGATGACAGTATATATATAAAATTTTTATTAAGTACGTTTTATTTTATCTACTTACATACAACATGTGATAATCGAAATCTAGTTTGTGCGGTAATATACTCGTAATAATACATTACTACAAAACACCGTGTCCGCGTAGGTATGTACTATGTTTGCTTATAACACGTCAAAAAGTCTTACTAAAGTTATTATCTAAAACTATTTTTGTTCAATACCAATCAATGCTTACACAATATATTTTACAGGTATCCTAATTTTTATAGGTACCTGTTATCTACTTAAGCACGTAAGTTTAATATATTTCTGTAAAAAAATAATACTCAACATGAATTATGAATTAGCATAAAAAAATAATGCAATTTCGTCCGATTTAGTGATACGATAACAGATATAGTAGTCATCACAAGGTATGTAGGTACTTTATTACATGCTGAAACTGATGAAATAATTTTAAATTATCTGAACGATGGGTATTTTCATACTCGTAAAAGGGTATGATTTTATTGTAATAAGTGTATTGGCACAAAATGAAAAAGTGCTTTTATTTCTTTTTTACTTTTGGAATGAAGCCACTTAGTCGACATTTAAACGAAACGATTTGTTTGTTTCATTATGTACCTAATTACTTTCTTATTTCATTGAAATCACCTATCAGTTCCACTATGAAAAGTTCGTTATATTAGAACCTGACCAAAGAAAACCATTTTCATAGATACCAGTATTTAGATTTAGTGTAATTGTAGATTTGTAATTGACAGACTCGACTACAATGTTGGGACATAATGGGAAAGTTTAAATCTGACTCTATTATTTACAAATTATTACGTACGAGTATATTATGTAAATAACACATGTTTTTTAACAAATATTTATTATTTAAACTTTCTTTTTCAATTATACACACAATAGAGAAATTTACGAAAAATGCTTCATGATTAGATAAAAAAACTAGTACCTACTTCTGATCAGGTCCTATAATAAAAAACTAGCATTTAGACCGAAGTTTCAGCGGACGTGCTATTCTTTCTGGATTCATTCTTTCTTCCGCTCCAAGACTCCTTGCGTCTAAGTATTTCACTCTGGAATGATTTTAATACTTTATGCCTATAAATGGGGCCATTAATGGAAGCTTTAATGTCGGTAATAACTTAATTAAATGCTTTAAATTGGGTATTTTTTGTTTACTTCATCTTAGACGGAAAACATAATTTTAAGGTATTATAATATAAATGAATACGTACCTACTGTTAAGACTATATATTAATTTCAATACATACTACAATGATAATAATAGAAAGGTTAGCAACAAAAGCTAGGTATTATATCTCCTTCATAGGAATGTAGCTAATCTAAATATATACCCATATTAAACAATAAAAATAAAAACACTAACTTATTAGAAAATTAAGGCGACATAAAATTTATGTAACTTTGATGATAATAACTCTGATGATAGTAAAAGGGTCACCTCAAATTTCCAAGTTTAATACACTTCAGGTTAATCTTGTCATAAAAGGCGAAAATAACTAACCATTAAACATGGCTTGGGGCAGGACTAATTTATGCTTAAATAATACCACGGGGGTCCCATCGCCTAATATTGTCCGTGAGCTTCCTACGAAGTTTCGATAGATGGCGTTACTTGTATCAGTTTATCTTGCTTACACTTTAAAATGCAATATTATCAAATAATTATTATTCCTAAAATCTATATTTTCCTTAATTCAATCAACAATCATATAAAAAACATTTTTTACTAATAAATAAAAGTTTTTTAAAGATTTGCGACAGTACCGGTAACGGCAGTAAAAGGAACCACCACAATTATCGAAAGCACGGTTGCAGCAACAAAAAAAAAAGTTAATAGATGGCGCTTGCACGTGTACACTTTGAGCGAGCAAACTGCGTTTAATTTTATCACAGTTAATGTGTTATTAGATGTGTTGAATCAGCTTTTCTATTATAATGTTTTAATAACAAATTGCTTTTTTGTGTGTGTGTTCATTACACTGATAAAAAGACTACTTATGAATTGTAAATGGGAATAATAAAAACATGAAATATGCAGTGCAATCAAAATAAAATTGCATGTTAGATGGGTCGAACTAAACGCAACTCAACTAAAAGTTTTAAATTTTATTCTTACTTTTTTTGTACTTCTTAAAACTTGCTTCTGCTTAAATTTATCGTTAAAACTACAAAAACGACTTGGCTACGTTTTTTGAACTTTGAGGAAAAAAAATACCGATTTAAAACTAAAAATAAATTTTAGCCAGATAGAAATGGTTAAATAATTCTTTCATAATTTTGATGTCGGAGCCAAACGCACTCTTCAGCTTTATAATTTAATATAGGTAGGTAGTTTGTTTGGCACCGACATAAAAATTATGAAGAATTATTTAAGCATTTCTATTTGGCTAAACATATCTCTGTAGATTTTCAGTTTGAAGTCTGTATTTTTTTGTCTGAAAATTTTTGAGAATAAGTGAGTGAATGAGGGATTCCTAATAAAAATAATCACTCAAATAAACATCTGTCATGATTACATGAAGTAGTAGTTGATATGAGTCGATTTTTAATGTTCAATTTCTCTGGTCACCACTCATCAAACCCTTATTTCCTTATCTTGGAACCACCTCTGGACTATCCTCTTTCCAACAAAAAAATAATCATAAAATCAGTTCATAAACGACGAAGATATATGCGAACAAACGTAAAAAAATTGGGCAAGCGCGAGTCGCATAGTGGTGGGTTCCGCAGCAGTAAGTTACATAGAATAAAATATTATTTATTTACTTAGGCACCTACTACAGCTTTATTATGAGAAAATAGTGGTTCACCATTTATGACGTATAAAAAAAACTTCACATCAGAAATCGCTTAAACTAAATTTGATTGTCAGATTTTATGGTTATGTACATCATTTTTTTTTATCAACCCATAGTTTAGAAATTAGAGCCCTCCTCGAATTTCTAACACACTTTTTTCAACTTTGAAAATGTCTCTCGCGCAAAATATTCAAGTTATAAAAATGATATTAGAAACCTCGATACCATTTTTCAAGATCTATACACATTGATACACCAAACGGGGGGTCGATGAAAAAAATTTTTTTTCAGTTCACTGTATGGAAACCCCAAAATATATTAATATTTTTTCAAGTTTCTTGTAAAAACCTTATAGCGGTTCACAGAATACATATATCTACAAAGTTTGAATAGTGTAGTTCTTATAGTTTCGGAGAAAAAAGGATATGACATACGGACGGACAGACAGACAGACTTGACGAATTTATAAGGGTTCCGTTTTTTTGCCAAGGTCGAATCGAGTAACCTCCTTTTTTTAAGTCGGTTCAAAAGCAGCCCCTGTTTTTCCTTATTACATCAGCTACCTGCCAAAAAAAGTCCCGTCCAAATACGTCAAGCCGTTTCACAGATTACCCGGAACAAACTGACAGTCCGACAAAAATTTTAAACATTGTTATTTTGGCATAATATGTAGTACCGCATATATATTGATATGCATAAATAAGTTACCGTCCTAACGCTGGAACGAAGAGCCTACCTTTACTTTCCGTCTTCAAAAATAAATTCAGTTCACCGGTATTGATAGTGATAAAAATAAATTATATCAGTTCCTTAGCAAATTAAAAACGCAATTTAATATAGTGTCGAAAACTAAATATAACAAAAACATAAAAAACATTACAAGTGTGGAATAAGTGACCATTGATTCAAAACACTAATAAGTATTTTGAAGAAAACGCGTAAGTGACGCGTCTTGCACGGCGCTTAAGTCCTTATGTTTGTATCCTTTGTCCTTTGATAAATATATCGTCGCCGTTGATGGCTTCCATTCAAGACCGCTCTTGCGGCTATATACCTACATATAAGATGCTTTTCGTTCACAAAATATCTGGCTTTTATATTATTTACAAGAAAAGTGTATAAGTATGTTTAGAACTCATACATAATACAGGCTTCACGCTTAACTTGCGGCAAGATGGCGCTGTGTGTATATCAGTGGATATTTATTAATATATAATAAGAGCCTCCTCTAATAACCCCACCTGGAACCAACGGCTTACTGCTCAATTCTATATAATATTCTATATTTTTGAAATAATAATGAGTAATAGTTTTATTTAATAAAAGTTTAATTAAAAAACCTGGAAATTCATTTGTTATTGGTTCACAATCAACAATAAATTCATTGTTTAATTGCAACGTCACAATTAATCAATTCTTAATTGCAATTAAATTTGCACAATACTACACACGCCACGCACGACGCGCGCGTCAAATATACATAGATACCTATCTACCTATGCCTATCAAAATGTTTGGTTTGAGAAATTACATTTTAGTCGGATCGGATTCGGAAGAGCGCACTAACGCGCACGTTGCCGCTCTGTCAAAGCGCACGCGCCGTAAGAATAAACAATAAATGCGCTGTTGCCGTCCTTATTTAGAACTGTGATTAATTAATAGCTGTGTTTTTACGCCACCTATCGGATTTTCAAATATCAGTTTAATCTGTCTACGCGAATCTTGCTATAAGCACCTAGTCACGGACCTAGTGGCATCTAGTGAGAATAAAGTGAGTTAAAAATAGCTTCCTCAAATAGCTTCCGTAGATGGTCACGTTTTTGCAGTATGGGATGCATCATCTGTATAGTATATATTATTAAATCTGTGATAATACTATATATACTAATAATAATGATGGAGTTTTGAACGTATATCATAGTTATTATAAGAATCATACTGTTACAAAGTTTTCTGTGAAGAAAAGATGGAAGATAA
Organism: Leucinodes orbonalis; assembly: GCA_019425675.1. NCBI lineage: Eukaryota > Metazoa > Arthropoda > Insecta > Lepidoptera > Crambidae > Leucinodes > Leucinodes orbonalis. The sequence goes on from PQWD01005678.1 coordinate 13,068, forward strand.
TGACATTCAACTGCAAAACTCTGATACCTTTTTAATAAGTACGTAACTATTATAATAATTCTTTACTTACATGCATCAAACATTGACATGCATTATAAAAAAATAGAGGAAAGATAATTGAAAAAAGCATTTAAAACTTTTTTTTGATTAAGTATCAGGTTTAATCAAACGTAAACTTACAACACTACAATAAAAAACACATATACATTATAGTCCAGTTTACATTCCAATACTTAATACAAAGTGTGAAATACAATAAATGATAAAAATATAGATACTACATACATACATAAACTAGTTTGTATTACGTATCTAACATTTACACCTACCTATACGAAAACGCTACTTGTTCCTATTTAATTACAGAAGTGAATTAAAACCCTAGAAGACGACTAATAATATCATTAAAATGTGTAAAAAGTAGCTACAGAAAGAAGCCATAATTGATTTGGCACATTCATTAAAAGATTTTTTCATTGAGTTTTGTATGACACGTTGTTTTGATTGACGCTATCTAGACCATGTAGAAAACATTTTTATTTATACAATTGTCTAGAAAATATTCAAATATCTATATATATATTTTAATGATGAGTTCAATAAAGGATATAACCGTTATGTTAAACGCATATAGGTATGCATAATGTAACCAATGTTTTCTTTTTGACAGGTCAACACACGATAGGTACAAAACACATTCTAAATAAAAAATATTATTTTTATATCCTTCATATTTATAACGGACAATCTGTTACAAAAAACAGTTTTAAACAAAAATTTTTTTAAGGAAATTGACTTCAATATATAAAAAGATTTTATTTACAACACTGCAAGAGGTCACATATAAAACAAGGTGCTGTTTATCAGCATGCAGGTGTCTGCTGTCATGCGTGTAGCTAAAGGGGTCATGCTCTCAAAACTTGGTGTCAGTGACGCACACCTTCGTGGTCTCTTCTTCCTCGGCCTCGTCCATTGTCGACAGTCGTCTCTCAATCTCTGATTGTGCAGTCTTTGACATCAGCTTCTTGTGTTTATTACTGGAAAAAAAAATTTCCATTATTAACCTGCTTCCATATTCCCGTCTTGTTAACCTCCTCTGATATATTTATAGACGTAAGCGGTATGTTCATTATGTTCCCATTAATAAGTGGGATTTGTAAGTTTTCCTCATACGGCGGCGGGCTCCTTTATTCGCTACCTAAAAGGATATATCCTGAGCAACACGTGTATTAATTAATGGCTACCATATATGATGTAAAGTGAACTTACCTGTCAGAAAATTAGGAAAAGTTGTGAATAAAATAAATATAGTGGATAAGGAAAATTTAACTACGATGATAAAAATAAAAAGCTTGTAAGTGAAGGTAACTTATAGTTTATTCAGCGATAGACGAATACATGAATAACAGAAGAGTAACACTAATAAATGGCGGGGTGACTTAAACAAAGTGACGCCATTGAGGAAAACTAGTGACGGCGGAAAAGGCGTAATATTTTTACATGCCATCCCACCTCTGCGTCTCCAAGCTCCCGCAATTCGTCTTGATTCCTTTTCGTCATTTCTGGCATCACGTCATCGAGAATCTTCAACTCCCGTCTTGTGAAAAAGAAATCCAAAGATTTCCTGATACCAATCATCACCACTAACATTAGTGGGAACAAAATAGATGTTGATGAAAATGATTTTATTATCCAAAGACAAACAAGACAGGTCAGTTGGATAGCTGTGAAAATGTGGACTCGACGTATGGGAACCTTAAAAATGGAGGGAAAAACGTTATTTTATTATTTGTCATGCAAAAATTACACAACAAGAAATTTAATTTAAAATTTACCTGTCTTAAAAACATATGATCTGGTTGATATTTTTGTGGCATAAACATGATTAAAATTCTATCAAAGAATTGGAGGCCTTTAAGTGATGCAACGCCCATGTATAAAAATACTCCAAAAAGTACTGGCATCGGTATATGACATAATATTGGCGTCAAAACAACTGAACAACCAATGGTCAAAAATATCAATATGTGAGTAACTCTTTGCTCTCTGACTCCTTAAAACTGTGGTTTCTCTATCCCGGTGCAGCACATTCTGATTCGACTTTTAATGAGTTCACATGATTAATACTTAAAACAGTAGCAGCCACGAACCACGGTAATCCCATCACTGTTACAAATCTGTATCAATATTGCTAATACGAACAAATCCAAATGGTATCACAGCCTTTCTTCAATTTATTCTCCTTTCTGTTCACAATGACTGCAGTTATTTGCTGATCCATAAATATAAGAATTGTACCTAATAATGCAGGTAGTAGAGCGATAATGCTGACCACAACGGATTTCCATTAAAAGGCGTTATGACCAATCCCGTGATGGAAGAGTGGGTTTGAATTCAGATGGTACTTCTAATTTTGGCGTTTTTACACCAACTTTGTAGTCTAAGAAAGACATTGACAAAATAGCTATAATGACAGAAAAGTCGCTTATAATCTGCCGAACCTGTAATGAATTTGAAGTGATTAATTCAACGGGTTCATCTATAAAAGAAACTATATGAAGTCGTAACATCAACATTAATAAATCTCACCTTCGATGGAAAAAATAAGGAGTTTTTAAAGTCTTTTAAAATGATTGATATCGTGAATGTACCTAAGAATAAAATAATCGACATCAAAAAAACGTCTGGCACATACACTTTTGTATCACATCCCCCTCCTGCCAGAGTACCGTTGTACATCTGAAAAGGGGTTTGGTATTAAATCATGACAATAAGATGACACTGATCAATAGGAGTGGGAATAGTAAATATTTATATTCCAACAAACCTGACAGGACTCCTTGTCGACTAACGACCAATTAAACTGTTCGGGCACTTTCGAGTAATTGCTTGGTAAACAGTAACATTCATAATTGAGAACTTCGTCAGGGCGTGTCTTCAGAGGGTATTTCTTACCAATTGAAATAACATTTTCGACAGCCTGCAAAATTGCGTAATTTTATTGACTGAAATAAATTATTGTATTTAACTTCTATAACAAAATATTTGTTACCTTGTAAATAAAAATAAACGCAATCAATGTAGCGAAGTTTTCTTCGGTAAATCTTGTAATATAACATACCAAAGCGCTTGCATCAATTGCTACTAATATTACCAAAATTATAGTTATCCATGTTCCAATACAAAATCTAAATGACATGTAATTCCACCCTACTTGCCGGCAGAATTCAAATACTATGGTTTCAAATACTAAAACAGGACCGGTCGATCCCAAAATTGTTAATGGTTGACCTGAAAAGAACCCACATCCCATTCCACATACGAAACCAGATACTAGTGATTCCATTGCTGCCATATTTTTGCCAGTTGCTTCACCTAACAATCCTCCAAATGTAATAATTGGTGATCAAACAGGCAAAATAAAGAAAAATCCATGATGCTATACATTGCAGGGCTAATGCATCTTTGAAGTCGGACCAGTACCATGGAGCTTTTCTTTTCAGATCATTGACCAACCCGCCAAATAGCCTCCCGCTCCTAGCTAAACCTGATTCCTCTCTTTGCCTTTGCTCTTCTTCTTCCTCGTCTGGTTCCTCTTTAGGATTATTATCATTCGGCCGCTTTCGAGGATCTTGGGATGGTATAGCTGCTGGGGGTTCAATTCTTATAGCTGGATCCCACTCACCAGGTGGTAAAACTGTTACTGCATCAAGAAATTCATCAATACCAGCAAGTAAATGATCTCTCTTTCTTGCACGATATGCAACCTCATGAAATATTTCATCAGACATTAATGTAGCCATGGCTCTCCCAATTTCATGAAAACTGGAGTTGCTGTTAGGTGGACCGAGTAGAACAAACATGAATCTTGTTGGAACAGGTACTTCAGTGAGATCACCCATTATTGTACCAGTTTTGAGCCTTACAAATGCCGACAAAGTTTTTTCAAGAAAATCAACTTCGCCTACCAATATATTCGATGCTTCTGCGCCCGGCGGTATTTTACGCATGAAATTAACATTGCTCTTATGGTTTATATCGCCATTCATTGGTAAGTCACCGGAACTTGGATTTCTTGACATTGAAATACTGCTAGGACTTTTTACCATGCCTTCGTCGTTTCCTGAACCTAAAATATTTCTTATTTTTTTTAATATGTATATAATTTATATATAATAAAACAATAAACATACTGTACATGAATTTTAACAAAATACTGTGCATTCAGTGATGTGGGACATTTAAATTACGTACGCACGTTTTGTGACGGATAACAATTGTTTTTCTAATGTACAAAGTGTGGTCTAGTGAAATATTATGTAAGTTTATTACAGTAGGTATGAAATATTGCCTTGGGTGGGAATAATGTACACAACACATTGGATGTGCCCAAACTAAATGATCCATACCTGATACACAAATAATAAATTCAAATTCAAAAGCACGAGCATAAGCTTTGGACTAGTAGCAGAACATAAGGAAAAACATTGCGGTTAGCTGTAAAATTAAAACATTGATAGGTAAACATGAGACATTTAATAAATTCATAAGATCTTATGATAGATAAAATCAAAAGTAAGAAAGAAGAAAACACATTGACGAAGACAGATATAAAGATGAGCGGTTACCCGCGTTAGGGATGCCTAGAAAACGATTGAATTCTCCTTTGTGGGAATGTCCACTTGTTGTACCGCCTTCATCCACTGCAAGATAATATAATGCTATTTTAAGGGGTCTTAATTTACTGGATATTAAATTTACGTGAGACTAAATAGTAGGTACTTAATAGCTCCAATAAAAATAGCTTAAGGTGCGTTTGTGTTTTTATACAAGGCGTGATTGTGAGTGGATTGCACACATTATACCGTTCCACACACCCTGACCTGGGACTGCTAGGTAAGAGCCTCTTGCATCTGATGCTTGGAGCAAGGCCGTGTGGGGGGATGAGGTGGACCCCCGACAACTCCTCGAGCTGGAGCGTCGAGAGCCACCTTCCTGTAAATCTGATACGTTGCCGCCAAAATATACATTTATGACTTATTTTTGAAAGCTTATTTTTCATTTTAAGGACTGATTAATAAATTGCTGATACTCACTTTTGCAAGAAGAATGATTTCTTCCGATATCAGCGAGTGATCTTATTAAAGGTAATCGGGACATATTATTGTGGTTTCGTCTTTCGTGTTGATGCCTATGCCTTCTCAATAAGGCATCTTTTACTTTTTCTCTGCTGTCATATCCCAAGGACCCATCGGCTACCATGTTATCTAATACTTGATCAGCAACTTGTTCTAGTGAACTAGCATCCATGTCCAAAATTACTGAACCATTCAAAATTAGACTACGTAATTCGAAAAGCGAATGAAGTGATAATGTGGCTACATGTGGTTTAGACCATCTGTTGCCGCCTTCTTCAACATCTTCTTCAAACTTGATCCATCTGGCTGTCTCTTTCCATTCCATTTCATCTCCCTCTTTAACTAACTCCTCCATTTCCGAAAACAGTGGATGGGATTCCATGGTTCCATCATCAAGATCTTCTCCAAGGATGAACTGCACTCTCTGCGCCGGTGGAGTGACTGTAAGAATTTGAGTGTTTGATATCACACAACATAATATATTAAAAATATTGCTTCTTATGCATTGAAAATATTTAAAATATCTAAAAAAAAATTAGTACTTCGAAAAAATTGTATAATGATGATGGTCATGCGAATTTTCGACGATATGTTAAATTAACACATGCGTATTATAATAAACAAATTGTATTTAAAACCTCTTGTTTATTTGTCGTGGCGAATACTTGTTCTTATGCAGTACCTGCTGTTTAGGAATTCTCTAACAAGTTTTGTTGGTAACTTTTCCTGATAATGCGTCTGTGTTGCAACAGTTATGAAACACTTCTGCATCAGACAGCCCCGTTTTTTAATATAAACGAATACCCTTTAAAGTTACCCAACACAACGTGAACTAAGAAAATGTGGCAATGACAAATAAACAAGCGATTCGACGAACGCAACGCAAAAATGTTATCCAGCAGAATTTTTTCGATCGTAAGAAGTTCTACTTATAGGATTTCTTACGTGTTTCTCCGTCATCGGTGACGCTTAGCCTTCTGACTCTGGCCATTAGAGGAGGTCCTACGGAATGGGAACACTTTACATACGTATTTAAGCTTAAGATGCAGTAGGCAGTTGAATGAATGAGGAATCTAAGCGTTTTTTAATATTAAAGAGTAGTTTATTAAAGTTAATATTTTGAACACTAGCCTCTCTTGCTCTCATAGAAAGTGGGTTGAAGAAAATTACGTATAAATCGAATGGTAGAAGAACGCCAACCATCATGATGATGAGGAGGAAATCATCTCATGGCAGGAAGTCGATGATGAAACTTATATATTTTTTTAAAGTATTTTGTAAGATAGGAAAGCGGAAAAATTATTTCCATCATTCAAGTCTGGGATCGAGCACCTAAAAAGATAGACTTTTCTATACCATGAGCAAAAAGTATAAGTACGTAAACATGATAATTTGTGAATTCTAAGTACTCAATATACCTACTTTATTGTTTTCAACTGACAACTCAAGCAAATTAAGATTCATCGAAATGTTTGATTTAATTTAAAATGTACGTTCTATCTCATACTTAATGGGTTTCACGGATTCATTAGCATACGAGTGTAATTCGTGAAAATGTTAAATGTATTCCAGTAATCCTACACGGTAAATTGGTGAGATAGACATAAAGATGTATCTACTATATAATTGGGTACACACAAAAATAAATGTTCGTCGCAAAAATGTGTCTTGGACATGGGTCAAACAAAAAGCAGAAGTCTGTAATAATTCTATACAACCAGGGTTGCCACCTGTGGGGGAAAAATCGGGACGATCGTGCATCCATAAGGGACGTTCGAAGTTAGGTGCAATAATATTAAAACGCATGTGACAGTCTAAGAAAATTAAACTTTATATTGTATTTACAATATAAATCTAATTGTATTGAAATAAATATTTTTCCATACAATTCCCTTTTTGTTACAAGTCGATTTTAATAATTCGACATCAAGTTTGTTATTTATGATGTTATATGATTGATCGCATATTGTCAAAAATAGGGACAAAATCGATAGCCGTCGGGATCCGGGACAATGCCTTCGAAATCGGGACTGTCCCGGCAAAATCGAGACGGGTGGCAACGCTGTCCACAACAGATCCAAATGAGTATACATAAATAACTGAGAATGTGTGAGTTATGGAACAAACGTGACGTCAACACCTAAATGCTCACTTTCATACATTTTACTTGAATGTATCATTAACGCCGACTTATTTTTATTACTAAGGCTTATAATATTTCTAGTTTCAAAGCGTAACAAGCGTCTTGTGTGCGTATAATTTAGGGCCTGTAGAAAGTAAAGTCAGTATGTAAGGAGTTCATTACTTTGAGCTCATTACTTTGAGTTAGAGTAGGACCTACCTATATGTGACGCAAGGGTATAAGGGAGGTCATTATTGTATAGGACGAGGATACCTGGTAAATAATGAAATGAAATGTGTTTATTCAGATTAGGTCCTTAGAGAACACTTATGAATGTCTAATGAAGCTACCACTGGTTCGGACGGTAGTTTTCCACTGAGAAGCTGGATTAGCAAGAAACTCAGTAGTTACTTTTAAAAAAAAGTGATTTGTACAGAATCATATTATTTGTTAATTATATAAAGCAAATTATATTCACAATTTTTATCATTTATTAGTAAAAATGTAATTATCTGCAACAGATGGGGAGACTGGTATTTGAAGTGTGATTTGCTCTTGCAATCACAAAGAGTTCTAATGAGACGATACCATTTTACCATGTTGATCACTCAGTACCTGGTCTGTCGAGGTCTTTGTCTCCATTGCGGTGGTGGTGTTTGTGTTTGCGGTGAGAGTGACGGCGGGCAGGCACGTGGACCCCCACAAATACCGTGTGGCTCGATGACCTGCAACATATAAACAACTTGTATAAATATAGGTACATTATCCTTTTCTTATCGAGTTCATGATATGGATAATGAACATTATCCATATAACTAGGTGGTAGACTCGATACTGAGTTGTCTAGGTAGGTACCACCGCAGTGCCAGATATCATCCCGTGAAACAGGAGTGTTATGCACTTGTGTTTCGGGATGAGGGCACTGTAGCTAGTGTAATTACCGGGTATAAGAGACCTAACATCTGTTGTCTCGGTGACGGGCGCAGTGCGGCATTGATGGGGGTTAATAACTGTCTATCAGTTGTTGGTCTCCTTTAATGTCGCTCTGTCATGGTCTGGTGTATCACTTACCATCAGGTGAGCGTCATGACCGTCCTGTACACTTCTAACATAAAAAAAATACATTATAAACTTGACGACCCATTTGGTGTAGCGGTTAAGACAACGGCTACTACACCAAGGATCCCGGATTCGATCGCTGGCTGCACAAACATTTGTGTGCATTAACAAGTCTGTTTGGATTGGTCTGGTTGTTTTATATGTATAATATGTATTTACAAATAAAAGTATATAAGTATGTTTATCAGTTATTTAGTACCCGTAATACAAGCTTCACGCTTAAATTGGGGCTAGATGGCATTGTGTGAATGTCAGTGGATATTTATTATTATTTAATAAGATCCTGGTGTCAGAGTTTGTTTTTGCCACATGGAAACATCTTTTGTTGTGTTGCGTTAAAACTGTCTTTTATAAGACAATATTTCTTAGCCAACTTTGGCAATAAAACTTCCACTATTGGGCTGAGGTTTCTCAATGAGTTTGTACATTTGCTTTGGAACGCAACCCACCGTGCTGTTCCAGTGTGTTGGTGCATCGCCAGTGCTTCGTGCACTATTCTGCAGTGTACATCAAATGCAATCAGTTACCTATACCAGACAAACATTTACCATATAAAGCAATTACGTCATCGGAATCTCATGGCTGAATATTTACATTATTATATACTTGAGAATTCATAAAAAAGAAAGAAAATAGGAATTCTTAATATGAAAATGTTATTGTGTTTATTTTCTGCCAATCCCTCCTCGAGCAGTTGGCTCGTGCAGAGATTCAAATCACCGCGGGAAATGCGAATCTGGGAAGTGCGTCGTATTTTACGTAAGTAGATTACAAAAAGATGTTTTATAATAATCTCAGAATAAAAATACTAGGTACCAATACCTTAGCATAACCTGTATATCAGCGTTTATCGCCTCTAAACTTATGGGTATCACAGAGAAAACAAAAACTTGTAGGGCAAGATACCATATCAGTTGTAATATTGAAAAGTAATAGTAATGAGTAATTTATATTTTTAATTATAATCGTAACTAAAATTTGCTTCATAGTTTTAAAAAAGTTTTAAGGTTAAGTTTAAAGCAAATTTATGATTAAATTGTTTTGTTTTATAAGGATTGCTTTCTAAGTATTGTAGAAAGCTAAATAACTAATATCTGTTAGTAGTTGCTATCTATTTACTTCCAGCGATTGCTCAATAAAGCTGCAAAAGTAAGCTAAAACCTATATCAAAATTACCTTTATCAAAAAGTATTGTTTTCCCTGAAGACTTACATATATTGGCCGATACTAATAAGGGACAGAACCAAAGATATATTAAATATAACATACATTGGTCGTAACATAATACCATGTTAGAAGCAATCAGTGCTTATACGACCCGAGAGCGTTTTGAGCAGCAAAATACAATGCATGTGGATGTAATATGACTAAGTTTTCTCTTTATATGATACCTGTATTCTGTGTTTTTGTCTGTTTTTTTATGTGGCCGACTTCACGCACAACTTTTGAATCTCTTCGTAGACTTCCTCATAATGTTTTCCTTAATCGTAAGAGCGACGGCTAACGTAGGTACATATAATTTCGAAGATTCGAAAACACATTGGTTGGATTTGAACCTGCGCCCTCCCGATCGGAAGGCAACAGTTCACACCATTGAGCCACCGAAACTCTATATTTATTAATAAAATCTAAATTATTTAACACTCGCTGCTCTTCTACTTGATTAATGAACTATGAAACTTACGAAGCTAGGTTGAATCTAGTCAAACGAAATGGTTTCATTGTGTGTCTATAAATATATTATTATGTCATCTTTATTGAGAGATTTAGCGCGATTTCGGGGACAGAGCACAGTAAATAAAAAACCGGTATGTTGACGAAGGGTACTGTGCGGGCGGAAATCTGGCTTTGCCATTTCAATATATCACAAATAGAAGGGTTGGCAGGTAAGTGGCGGCTATACAATATAAGAGTCCCATAACCTGCTTGAATAAGTATGCTTAAGACTTATACCTATATAATACGTCGGTTTAAGATAAGATAAAAATTCTTTATTGCTAAGGTAGCAATTTCTTCCAGGCAACCTTTGGGTGAAAGAAAAATACTTATAGGTAAGCGGGCTAGTGCAAAAACTTATAATATAACAGTACATAAACTAAGTACACATTACTACATACATAATAATAAATAAATTAATACATAATAAAATATATACATAAACTAAATGGAAGATAGGATAACGGTTTAAATGATATCCATCAAACTGTACGTTTTCAAATTTTAGTAATGATTTCATTAGCAGTTACTGGAAATCCTGTTAAATGTGCAATATTAATTACTATGAATTTTACTTTATAAACAAGTCCCGGTAATCTCTGAAATGGCTGAACCGATTTTGATGGGACGTTTTTTGGCAATTAGCTGTGTATGTGTTAAAGGAAATCCTCAAGCTACTCTCAATTTAAAAAAAAACTTTTTTTTAGGTAGATACAGGAATATTGTCCAGCGCAGGGCGTAACTTACGTCGCGCCCTATGAAACATGCTGAATAGTTAGCTGACACCCTGGATAAAGAAATAGGCTACGTTTCACTGCAGGAGTACATCTTATACTATGGGTAACACTGCGGGGCACAGCTAGTCTAAAATAAAAGGAAGTAAAAAAAAAAGGCTTCATCACAATTTTATTTTGTTTACCACACTTCGTGTAAAATTTTCTTTGAGCTTGCTATAAATAAAAAGGTCAATTTTCTACACGGATAGCTACGTTTAAGGATTAAAACCTATATACAAGCACGAGTTGCTGGATTCCTAAAATGATGAAATATGGACCGTCATTCAACGGCAATCGTTAAACTGATGTTAATTTAAATGGTCAAGAGACATCATCATCTCTCATTATACGTCCCCACCAAACGCACGAACCTACCCACATAGGTTGTATAGGCTTTAGTATTATAGTCTATCCGCACTGGGAGTGCGGTTTGACCGACTTCACACACAAGCTTTAAATTTCTTCATAGGTGCGCGCAGATTTCCTTCGCGATTTTTTCCATCACCGTAAGAGCGACGGATAAACATATAATTTCTAAAATTCGTAAAGACATAGGTACGTGGCGGGATTTGAAGCTGGACTCTCCAGATCGGAAGGCAACAGACCACCGACGCTCTATGAGACATAAAAGTTATCCATGGTTTATGATTTCCTGGTATCTACGCATCATCAGCCTTTGACGTACTATTACATGGAGCAGCATATAAGTCAGCATTTTTGTAACAGAAACGGCGAAGTTATTTATTATAATACTGTGGCGGCAATCCTCCCACACAGCATACCAATGGGAAGTGTGTTTTCTCTACTTTCTTAGTAATTTTTATAAATCCACAGTCTATTCTTTCTACCAAGCGCTTCTTAACAAGTGGTAAGAAATTAAATTAATCTATATGATTTAATGTAATTTATTTGTTTACTAAATATTTCTTTAAAAATCTCTTTTATAGTTTCAATTTAAACGAGTTTGACACACATCTTAAAGCTCCCTTATAATCGTTATTCCCTAAGCATAAATATTTTTAAAAAATCGGTCGTCTACAAAGTAATGAAGTTATGACCTTCATGAATATAAAATAAAGCTCACATGTAATTTAAACATTAATGTGTATCCAGACGCGCACTGCCATCTATCAAGGCCCATTATGGAATCACTTAACCGTGATTACTTTTACTAACACATACGTGAGTGTATTTACATAGAAGTTTAATATTTAGGATATGATTATCACAAACATACTTAATACGCTCCTGGCAATAGACACGAGGCTGAATATGTTCAGCTACAATAAATAACATGCTAATGAAGCCGCCTCCATCACAATTTCGTACATGCATGTACGAGTAATATGTAGATTAATGCTTGTGTTTACAAAGATGAAAGGGTGTATTTGTGTGAAGGAATATTTACTTTCGGATCTTATATAAGCGGATTGTAAAGAATGTAGCAAACAAAGGTTGGGAACCAGGCTCAAGTTCTTTGAAATGATAGAGTACGTCATATTCATAGTACCTAATATACAATAAATAATTTAGTTACTTTGTAGTTTATCTAAGCATTCAGTCTATGATGTCAGATATCCCAAAGCCGGGTACAGACTTCCATGGGGAGTTTATGGTGGGCTCAAACGACTGCCCTAATACTAGCTCGGACTGCATTGAGTGACTTCAAAAACACTGAGTTATTTTTGGACACCCATCCGATTAACAGACTACTTGATTGATCGTTAACCTAACGCATGAGCCACTACGTCATCAAGCCCTCCGAATCCTTCGAATACAAAGTCATCTTAAAAATACTTAGTGATTACGATTATATTCAGTTTTTCGCAGATATTATCCTTTGACGGCATTTGGTATGCGAAGATGTACTTGCCCTTTATATTTATGTCGCCGGAGAAATGTGAGGAATTCCTGCCAAGGAAAAGGGTGCGACGAATATATTTCGAGGTAGTTATTCATTTATTGGGTTATATTTTACTCGCCGAGTGAGTTTTGGTGTCAAAAATATTTGGTGTACCTATCACCTTCCAATTTGTGTGATTCCAATGCATGCCTTGCAAAAACCTAAAACTTTTTGTTGAAAGAATTAAAATACAATTAAAGCTAGCTGTTTCCCGCAGTTTCGCTCACGTTAAGAAGTATTATTATCATCCCCTATTTTATCCTCCTAGTGGTGGAAATTTTAAAATCCTTTCTTAGGGGACCTACGTCGTATTAGTTTTATGCATGAATAATCTCAGCCGGGTTGGTTTTGAATTAACAAAGTTTCATACGATGTCATCCCCTATTTTATCCCCTTGGAAATTAAACAAAATCCTTTCTTAGTGGATGCCTACTTTATAACTTCTACCTGTATGCCAGATGCATATTTTTCAATTATGTATAGGTTGTTATCGTGGAATATATGATGTAACTCTAATTGCGAAATCAATTCCTAACACAGTACATTTGTGTTTGGAAATTTCATTCAATCCTAACCTAACGTAATGATACTAATCGCAGTTGAACTATTACAGTACCGAACTTGACGCTATGTTACTATTAACATAACTTCAAGTTCAGATGTCTCAAAGCCGCCCAATATAAGCATATTAGGGCACTTGTTGATTCTGCCCTTCTAACGAAGAGTGCAATAAATCGGGTTTCATAATTCAAATAAGGTTAAAAATCGATCAAGTCATAATGTATAAATGGATTTTGTAAAGGTCTTAAGTCAATTTGCCCAAAAGCCCGACTTATTGCATTCATCGTTAAGAGGGCAGAATCACACCTATTTTGTATTTGTATTTTTCGTGGTGGCTAAATTAACACTTCAAAATAGAGCTGAGACCCTTTTTACGAATAAGTGTGACAACCCATTCTCTTACTAACGAGACCAAGCTATTCTAGGACAGATGATGGGTTCCTTCTGATATGACGCAGATATGGGTGATTTTATACGACAGCTAAATACATGCTCCTCTCTTCAACCTATCGCAGTCCACTGCTGGACATAGGTCTCCCCCATTTTGCGCCAGATATCCCGGTCCTCCGCTTTCCTCATCCAGTCTCCGCCAGTGACCTTTTAAACATGATTCTATTTTCTAACATTATGTAATGCTATTGAAAATACGTATCACATCTATTCTTGTTAATTCAGGGGGTGTTAATGCCAACGTCGTGTTGCATTACATAAGTGCTCTTTGTAGCAGGTACAAAGGGAATAATGCTATTTTATCCCTCTAAATAATTTGCATCCATTACACTTTTATTATGCGGCCGCGTGCTATCGTTGGATGTAGACGTTCATAAATTCTACGAATCGCGTTATTTTATATTCAACAGGGTGAACTTTTCAATTGAGAAATGGCGTCGGATTACGCTTTTTTTACTTTTTTACCGTCAATTGTGAGCAATGATTTGAATTGGCTAAAAATGTTATGTTTTGTGTCACGTATGTAGCACAGTTGTGGAAAAGCCATGATTTGGCGAATGGGTAGTCCCAACACGTCCTTACGGGCATAAATCACCAATAGCGTTGGGTTATACCGAGTGAGTCGGCAACCGATTAATACAACCTTAGCTTTCCCTGTAATTCCTTTTCCTTTTTAAAGATCACATAGAAAACTAAGCTTTTGTTGCGTACACTTGAAGAACAAACGGTTTTTAATAACTATATTTTTAGTTTCTTGGTTTTTAATAATTTTTAAGACTTAATTCAATAAATTATTTTAAAAAAACTTAAAATATTGTCTTTAATTTGACCAAACACAATATCTTAACCAGCTTATTACGTTCCATCTTCATTAACATTATACAGGCATTATTCAAGAAAAGATCGTATAGTAACCCACTACCGGGCCCGGGAGCCATAAACGCGGATATACCGGGATTGGTGGGTGCATCAAAATTCTCCAAAATTCACAAAGTTTGTACAATCTGTTTAACTAGTATAAAAATGAAGGTGAAGTAAATAGATTTTTACATTCATAATATTTTCGAAGATTCTTTGTCGGAAGTTACTCTTTTAATAGGATATAATTGAAAATCAGATCACGGAATAGGGTCGTGTGACTAAAAGTGGCGTGGACGGAATAAATAAGTAAGGACATTACCAACTTTTAAGATAGAAAACTTATGACAGTCCCTAAAAAGATTTTGTTAAATAGATTTTATAGGAATTTTGGTGACAGATTCTAAGTTCTCTCAGAACTATCTATTTACGCTCAGATTCCGAATTCGAAGATTCTGGATTAGGAATAATATTTTTGCTATTAACCTTATATTGCTAATAATATTATTATTACAGTATTCAAAGAATCACATTATGTGATGTGTAATAAAAAATGGTGGGGTTTAATCCGAAAAATTAGTATTAGTTTTAGACGAGCTTGCATTGCACGGTGTACGATTTTTTTCTCACAAAACATTGACATTAACTTGTTTGCTACCCAGTGGTCAGGTCTATCGCATAAATTGATTAATTATTACTTAGTGAGTTTACAGTCCAGACTTATAAGTATAAAACTTACTAAACCAATATCGCCTCTGTAATACTATGGAATACAATAAAAAGTGAGTATTGATTAATTATAATAAAGCGTAATTTATTCGCTAAATGAAAGCCCTTCGTATTCCCGTACCTATTTCACTTTACCTACCAATATTCTTGCCACGTCTCAGTTAGGATTCCGCGTTTATGGCTTCCGATCGATTGGGTGTATAAAGAATACGTTTATGGACTTCAATTAGAAATCGTACATATTGTATTGACTGTTATCTTAGTCTTCGGTCGGCTCTTAAACTATCTTCGCCAATCGCCATGACTTGCTCTTATCTGCTATTTCTCGCACAAAAAGAGTTCTAGCTGACCTCAGCTAAAACTCTTTGTGTGCGAGACTAATCATACTGTTGTACAATGTGTATACATGAATAAAAGTCCGCTGTTTCTCCTTTCTCCGCTCGACACACATACTCTTTCGTGCGCACACACATACACAACCACCATCACACACTGAACCCTGGTGGCGAGGCGTACCCTTTACCTGCACAGTATACTGTTACTGGTCCCTATATATACATAAAGGTGACGTCTATAGAATTTTCTTACAACCCTACGGAAATAGATTTTTCAAAGCAAACGTTTCAACATTTATTTCGTACGTGACCAAACGAAATGGATTTGAAACCTAAGTACATCTGCTTGCTATCGATTACATATCCGATCGTGTACACAAGTGTTTATGTATTTGCATACGCCGGCGATATTGAACAGATCTCGGCTTTACAACCTTAGATATAAGGGTGGGGTCAGACTTGTGCTCGTGGGATTTAAATTTCTCGATACTTTTATATTTTCTCTCTTCAGCCTATACAGTTCCAACCTCATCAGTTGTCATCTCCATTTTGCACCAGGCATTTATATTTTGGGCGTCGGCGTAGCGTTCGGTGGTTCATTGGTGTGGATGAGGCTTTCCGATCTGGAGGGTGCAGGTTCAAATCTCGCCACGTACACAATGCCTTTTACAATTTTCGAAATAGACCAAATCAGGGTAATCTTTTTTCTTTTTATTTCTTATTGCAAATAACTTCAACTAATTTCATAGCGAGTAAGTATGTATACTAAAACGGAGTAATGGGTGAGAAGTCGGCTATTATACCCATAGTTCTAAGTATGATCTCCATGCAGAACAATCATAAATATGAGCATGTTTGTATTGTTTAAATATAGGTGTGATTACAAAAATAGGGTCATATTCTATCTTTTGCTTAGTAACTGCACGTATTTAGTAGTATAGTGGAAATTTAACGTAACCCTTGTACCAGTTACTTGCTTACTTGGGCTTAGATATCATTTACTTACATTTAAAAGATAATTTAGGATAACTTTTCATTTCATTAACATGTTTAATTTGTCCCGAAATAGTCCCATATTTAAACGGTACTGATTAATGAGTTCCCCTACAAGAATTCTCCTACCAACATACCAACGAAATCAGCTCACTTAATTACTCTTGATTAGTCGTTCCATTTAAGGATCACGAGTCTACTTAAAGTAAATTGGAGTTGACTACCTGCGCCAAACATCCCATTATAGGTTATAAACGCTAGGAAGCAAACCTATCAAGCTGATTAGTGAAATCGATGAGATTTCAATATGGCTGCCTAGCTGGCTATAACTAGATTAATTTGGCGTAACCTAGTTAATTCTCACATAACGTTTAGAGTCGTTTTATTACTTTCTCCTCAATCTCATTACGTTGTTGATTGTTGTTGACTGGCCAAAATGTCGCGGACAGTTTTATGACGTCATATCGCCGGTATACCTTCGTCGTCATTGAGTCAGCTTTAAAGGTCGGTTGGTTTACTGTTTAGAGATAACTACGAACACGTAACTAAAGTGATTTTGTAGAGGTACGTTAATTATTATATTTATTTACTTATTTTTGGAAGATTTACAGTTTCAATGATACTTTATTAAAGTATAACAATATGATAAGACATATGATGTAATGAAGAAAATTCAAGAGACCTAGGGCAAACTACTCGTAGTACTTATATGTAATATATATTCATTAATTTTGATCAGTGAGGTATCTTTTAGTGGTTTAATTATTATAATATCTATTATTAAAAAAGAATTGTGTCAATACACATATTACAGAAATGAATCGACAGTATGATGAGCCTAGTGATCAATATGCCTAGCTACGTTTGAGGTAGGATCAGGTATTTCAAACAAACGAGTTTTTGAATTAAGACAGCGGTTTGGCAAGCGTTATGTAGTTGCCCTGCAGCTCGAAGTATTTGCATGCGGAAGTTGGTATCTTATAGTAGAGGAGCGGAATTAAATTCAAGTTTGGGAGATCCATGTTTTGGCACGCACAAAAATCCGCACAGTGAGCCGAGGAAGTAAAGCTATCAGGGGGATCGAAATTCCCTTACTCCCTTCGTATTTCTTTTTCCCTTCACCTCACAGAAAACCTTCGAGTAAGTCGACTCGATAGTGAGCCAAGGTAAGATGACCGAAGCGCTTTAACTCTCCCTTCCCCTTTGTATTCGGGAGGTCTCACCAAAATAAGAATTGCGGCAGCGCTTGGCGGTGCAGCAGCTTTTGTTAAGGCGGGGCCTTTTGACCGTATCTTTTTGTCTTTTACTTTACTCTCGTTTAATTATCTTACTGTTTTGTGTATTTGTATACTTTAAAATTGTTGCTCTTATGATTTTCTGATTAACTACTTATTGTGTATAATTTGCTTTTTGTTGTACGGTCAATAAATGTTTTCTTTCTATTTATATTTTCTCTATACTTTTCCCTGGTTAAAAGTGACAAAATAAATGCACTCATTGCTTTACTTGCGTCTGCTCGATTGTTTAACTACGACAAATTCTAATTATGAGAAACAAAATGTTCTTTTTTTGTTTCTTTACAAAATATTCAGTAAATTATATTACTATTAAAGTGTCACTCATATAAAGGACTGTATAGTCCCATGACAATGACTATTGCGTTCTACATTTAAAAATAGCACCTCACTGTCAACTATGGCAGTTTTAGGTCGGGATGGTGGCGCTCCGGGAGGATCTAGGTCGGGTTTTGTTCCTTTGTCTGGAATAATCGCCGTGGCTGGGATGACTAAACGACATATTGTGTTGGTATTGCACTTTATGCCCTGAGATTCGATGAAATATACTTTTTGAAATGGCAGCTTAATATAAAACTGCTTCATATAAAGAAGTAAGCTTACTTCTTCTTCGAGTCAACAGTTCAGATAATTTTCTTTGATCCTGGCCACAGCTATAAAGCTATTAGGATAGGGAGTAATTTACATGGAATTTGGGGAAGAATAGTTTAACGTAATAAATGCAATTTATTTACATACTAAACAATAACTTTCATATATAAACTATACAATAATTTTATGATATTGATTAATTTATACGTAGTCTAAAATTCCCATACAGCACCTAAAACATATACTCATATGTATATACCACAGACATCCGAATATACAATTAGACTGGACGAGCCGCCAAGTTTATAGGCAGTCCCAGTGTCGCAATTTCTTTTCGGTTCTTACCTGTGAAAAGTTATTCTATTACTTGGTAAATTTACTGATTCATTGCGATGATGGCATGTTACAATTGCACAGGATGGCATTTTGGAAAAAAACGATAATTTCTTCTAATATTCGTGCGTTTTGACTCGTCTCAGAGCGTAAACTGGCAGCCAGTGTATGCTCGTTGAGCTTACATTTGTCGCACTTTAAACGTGGCTCGCCCCATCTCTAGTATTGGGAAATCTGTGGTATATACAATACACATATAAGAGATTAACAATTTATGTAGCTAGCTCGAATTTTGCTGAGGTGCTGTATTTTACATAATGAGTAATAATTAATTTCTTTTTATGCCATAGTAAGGCAAATGAGCCGACGGTATATTTGGTGGTAAGTGATACCTTCACCTATGGATGTATCTCCAATCAGCACTCACATCAAGGCAGAATCCCAGATTTCAATCCTATCATCTGGATGCTAGGAGATCTTATACAGTTCGTTTTGGTCAAAATTTTTTGCCACGTACGATTCATTTATGGAATCAGTCACCATCACAAACGTTTACGGAACTATATGGCCTGGCGTCTACAAAAATACAGCGAACTCCTATACAAAGGGGTCGGCAACGCATCTCTGTGACCTCAGCTGTTGCAAATGTCTATGGGCGGTGGTAACACTTTCCATCAGGTAAACCGCATGCTCGTTTGCCTCCCTATGTTAAATAAAATCAGTGGATTGCCGTGAGCTATCAAAGAAAAAACTACTCAAGAGAAACTACTCAGCTTCTTGCTGGACTCTTCACAGTAGATGACTACAGTCCGAATAGTGGCGTGCACAAAGATTATGAGCAGGTTATGCAAAGTGAAAGATATGAATAGCAAAGATAAAAATATGAATTCCTGTTCTTAAAAAATAGTACTGTTGTTGACTGCAGATCACATATAGTTAAAAAGACGAAGGGAAAATAAGGAGACATCTTATATGATGGCGGTTTCAGGTTTGTCGGAGACCACAGGATTTGCACTGCTTATTTGCATATATCGAGTGCTCGCCACTGAGTCCAATTTTTTTACATTAATTAGTGTTCTCTAAGGAACTAAATTAAATAAATACTTTTAATTTTGATCTTCGTGTGAAAACTGAATTTATTATTTTAGATTTACACATGTATTGTTATAAAGAAATCTTCATACCATTTTCGTATTCAGCTATCGAGATAACCTACTTTTTATTACCAAACCAAGAACGTTACGATCATGTAACGTTTGAAATTGCATGAAAATTCGTAAATTTTATATTACATTCTGTATTCAAGTGGTTTCGAGTGACGAATAAATACATTACAATTTACGATATTTGAGATGGAAATCAGACGGAAATGATTGTGTTCCGAAAAATATTATTTATAATTGTCTCCTTAATCCAATTGTCGTTTCCCTCTGTCCTCAAATCTTAATATTGCGAGTACTTCTTAGAGGGTCAGTCAATGTTTCAATTGTCTCAAGGCGTATTATACCCTGTTAGTTACCCTTTTATTTTAATCAGAGACAGTAGTTTTAGAATTTCAGTGAGCATGATGTCGAAACTCTTTTACTTTTATATTATTTCGGGATTATTTTACTATATTGACAGATGTCATAGTAACAATGATGTAAAAAGTATGGATTCGTGATATGCTCACAAAACAATCGAAAAAAGTGTTCCGAATGCAGTGACAGCACACATACACATATTTCGAATTTCGAACACATTTACCGACGATATCTAACACTGCGGTGGTACCTATGACTCAATACGGAGTCTACCATCTAGTACAAAAAATATGATTGTCCGTTTGTTTTGTTGAAATAACCATATTTTTCTTTATGAATATGAATAACTACATGCAACAAAACAAATTTTAAAAAATTCTTGCGTGTCTTTTTGTTCCGGGTAATCTCTGAAACGCCTGGACCGATTGGGACGGCACTTTTTTGGCAGGTAGCTGATGTAATAAGAAAAAAATAAAGGCTACTTATATTTGAGAAAATAAACAATAAATAAATGTCCACTGATATTCACAGAGCGCCATCTAGCCCCATATTAATCGAGGAGTTTGTAGTTAGTAGCTGATAAACATACTTATATATTTTTTTTATATGTTAAAAAAATATATTGAATTATGATTTATGAATTATGATTTACTGCGGGAGAAAATCTTATACTGCGGGTCTTCTTAAATGCATGGATACACCCATACTATCAATTACCGTTTGATGACACGGCCCTTTTATGTATCATTGTAATACAACTGAGGGCTTATTTCCATCGATTTTGAGAACGTTTATGCGGTTGCCGCGCTAAACAGTCCATTGTGAACGGAACTCTAGCGTGTGTAAATAAAGTTGTTAATCAACTGTCTGGTACCCTCCTCTTAGTTTGTTTTCGCCGATCCTCAAAACAGGAGGGAAGCTCTGACCTACTTTCGGTTTCGCTCTCCTCTAACACCTAAACTGGCTTATAAGTTCTCCCAAAAATGAATAGCATTTTTATGAGGACAAATCGTAGAAATACTTGTCACGCTAGAACAAAGTCATATCTCTATATATGTATGCAGTCGTAAAGTATGAACTTTACGACTTTGCTCACTATTAAAAATAGGTATATTTAAGGGCAAGGTGGCTAGACTGAATTTATGGCATACAAAGTAAAATACTTTGTTAACATTTTGATGTTTGGTGAGCTAGTCACAACTAAAACTGAAGGTCGTCTCCGTTTGCCGTTTGCACGGTGAACCTGTTAAGGCAGTCAGCGAATATACGATGAACATATTTTTTACCTATTATTGCTATATATATATCTTATACTCATAAAAATCTTAAAAGTCCCCTCAAAAGTCCTTTCTTTTAAACTTCCATGCGGGCTAGTCCCGATAAATCAAAATTATTAAACATGTCATAGGTCTGCCTAGAAGAGAGCTGAATTACAAAAAAAACTCTTGAATCACAGCAAACCTTCAAAGTCCTGCTCAGTGTAGTCATGGTGAGTATGCTTCCTCGCTGCTGGATCTGTAGGAGCCTCCTCATCGTCAGGTCTGGTCTCCATGTTCCACGGCCTGTGAACAAAGGATTGTTATACTTTAGTTTTCGCCTACTCTATTATTGATACGCAGTGGCTAAGTCCTTGACTTTTGCGCCAGAAGATCAAGGTATCCGGCATGGATATGAGGAGCTAGTTCGCCGTGGTGGCGCACTCTCTCTAATTGAGAATGTTCGCTACGACGGCGAAAAGACCCACTAAACCCCACTCCGGCGTATCCTTATCCGCCAATGAGTAGGGCACCACGATTTCGCTTTTGGCAATCAACAGGGTGCTTACTCCATTCCTTATCCTAGCTAATTCTTCTATAGCCGAATAGAGTCCACTGCTAGAGGAGCTACCTGGCAGATCGCCAGAGCCTCGTTCACTGTTTAGCAGGATGCACTGCGGGCAGCTGAGCTCGGCTTATGTTTCTAAAGATTTATCCTGGAGCCCATTGCCTTCATTTAGCTGAGAAGTGAACTTACTAACTTCAAGCAAATTTAACAGCCCACTACAATTACTGTGATAGCCTTCAGCTTCACCTCCTCAGTTTTGGAAAGCTCTACAACCTATCGCAGTCTATTGCTGGACATAGGTCTCCCCCATTTGGCGCCAGACATCTAGGTCTTCCGCGTTTCCTAAAGCCCTGATTTTCAGCCGTGCCTATACGGATGAAATCATGGCTAGTATATCAATGACTAGTTCTATTCCAATTATGCTTTAAATATACCTTAAGAGTGATATAAGCAAAAAAATTACTAAAAATGTCAAGTTGATACGGTATCGTTAGCTTAAAACAGCAAAAGAGTAATGCATTTTTGAAAAGCTGAATTTTGGTTCCCTAATGATGATTACTGTGATCCCTTAAGTATATTATTGATTCAACAAAGGAAACCATGGGCTTATTTGATAAGACGAAAAAGCAATTCGGTTCGTATCGCGATCACCCTTCACAAAAGTAATTTTGCTGTCAAAACAAATACTCTGTATCCACTTGACCGCTTCCGAATACGACTGTGAGCAGGATTTGACATGAGTACTATAACGGAAACATTTCCAGCCTTTCTTATAAATTTTTTGGGTACTATGTACAATCTTACGACCGATTTGATATTATATAGATGACGTCCCTGTGGAGTAATTGGTTGAGATGTCGGTACCGGGTTCGATCCCCGGGCAGTACAAACATTTGTGTGCATAAACATGATTGTGTGCACTGGTCTAGATGTTTAATGTTTTCTATATAAGTATGTATGTATTTACAAAAAAGTATATAAGTATGTCTATCTGTTGTACAGTATCCAGATGCCAGAAGCATAGAAATGCGCTACCGATCCTTTTTAATAGAGAAGCACTTTATTTTTAAAGGGCGTTAGGTCGTTTCGTTCAGGAAATATTTCCGACAGTAACTGATTGCACAGTTTTGTGTGGTTTTTGCAAATAAATATTAACCTATTATCCAGAAAAAGAGACCACAAACACAAAATGTATGACTTAATTGCGAAATCGAACAGTATCCAATAACTGTACAGCCTTTATACTATATTATAAAGCTAATTTTATATATAATAAAATAAAATCGATTCGATCGAGAGCGTCGGTGGCTCAATGGTGTGGACTGTCGCCTTCTTACCGGGAGGGTTGAGGTTCAAATCCCGACACGTACCAATGTGTTTTCGAATTTTCGAAAATATATGTACGTTATCCGACGCTCTTACGGTGAAGGAAAACATCGTGAGGAAACCTTCATGCACACCTGCGAAGAGATTCGAAGGTTGTGTGTGAAGTCGTCCAATCCGCACTTGGCCCGCGTGGACGACTAAGGCCAAATCACCCTATACGGGTAGGCTCGTGCCCCACGGTGGGGACGTTTAATGAGCTAATGGTGATGAAAATAAAATCAATGTCAAAATTCATTATAAAGGCTTACAAAAACACTAGCATATTGTAGAAATATTAAGATATAAAATTGATTTCAATTTCATAAATAAACTATCTTTACAACTACGTAATCGTTTACCCCTCTAAGACATATTCAAGTGAAATTTTACGTGATATCCCAACTAATAGGCCTTCCTAAGCAAACCATTAGCTTCCCCTATCGAGTTACGTACACATGTGAATATCTGGAACAATAGCCTATTACGGAAATACCAAATGAGTAGGTTTACGAAGAAATTTATTGCCTAGTTCATATTACTTGAAACGCGTATCATAACTGAATAATAAAGTTAAACAAGTCAGTACGCAGGAGTTCAGAAATAATTCGTTGGTATCAAAAGCCTTTATTCATTTGAAGTACCTTCGACATTTATCCCCAATTTTACTTAACCACTTCAAGAAACACATTGTGTATATTATTCTACTAGTTAAACTTCTTTTGATAGGATACCCATAGTTAATAGGTATTTGGTAGTGGCGGCCATCTTGGATAACTTTCTTAGCTTAGAACACTCCCGACTTTCCACCCTTTCAAATAATAAAACTTAGGCAAAAGTTCTTTTCATAAAGATTTAAAAAAATAAGAATGCCAGGCATAAATTAGTAGATAAACATATTGAAAACTTCTATGCGTTAAGTTCTCGAACTCTGTTAAAACTTTTATGATCAAATAACTTCAGTGCTTAATCCAGATTCTTGCAAAACATCACATATCCTTTCAGAAAGTACTTCATCTGTTATTTTTTTAATTAAGGAATTCAGTTTAAATTATAACAAACTGAAGGGAAGTTACAAGGCAGTATCTTGGATCCTAAGTCTAGGTAGTAAGTAGGTACTGTAGTGCCCAGTTGTGTGTACAGAAATTATGAGTAGTATGCAGAGTGACACTCGCAAAAACAATAAATAATTTATATTTTTGTCAAATTGAGTACTGTTGATGACAGCTCGCCTATGGTTTTAAATCTGTAGAGGAATATTAATGGGAATTACTTAATACTCGTATGTTGACGTATTTCTGGTTGTCTGGACGCACAGGGTATGCACTGCGTATTTGCACAATGTCAACTGCTAGGGATCGACCCGCGTGGAAATCATAAGGGGAGGCCTTCGTTCAGCAGTGGACATAATTAGGCTGTAATGATGATAATGATTTGCAGAATATGGAGTGCACGCCATTGGTAGTACCAGATACCGTCTTATCCAATATAAAAATGCACTTGTGTTTCAGTAGAACTGTATTAAGTAAAATTATCGAGTTTAGGAGAACAACGCCACCGCGTTAAATAATGTAGTAGAAAACAGAAACACATAAGATAAACATTGTCATAACGTTCTATGTGTAAGACTTAACATGATAGATAGCATCGGGAACACAATCTGTCTTGACCTTAATAAGAAACCTATTGGGACATTTCCTCATATGGGTCAGGGCAAAGACTTGTTCATGGTTATTTTTGTAATATTGCATTTTTACTTAGATTAAGTATTACATTTTCTGAAGATGAAGTGTCATAAATCAGTTAACTAGCATTTTATATATATGGCATAGACTTTCCATACAGCATGGCTTTGACGAAATCTAATCGTAATCGAAAGACGTAATCTACCACGCGGATTCACTTAGGTATAGGGTGTTAATGCCTTCTAGATTAAGACAGTGAAAAAGTGGTTACCGATTACCATCATAAGATTGTAGCAGAGTTTGATGGCTTTACGTTTCCTCGAAAGCTCGGAAACATTTTTCTTTACCGACAATCAAGTGATTCAGCCTGCAATGGCTGTACTAGAAAAAAAACACACAAAATGACGTTTCCCCGCGGGTATTGTAACCAATAGACCGCTAAGGCAAGTAGGTAGATACAATAATGCCCATATCCTTTAATTTTTCGTAAAATAGATACATATTAGTAAGTCGATATTTGTTTAACTACCAGCTACGAATGATGCGTCATCACAAACCCACAGAGATAAATAAAAATCTTCTGCAATATGCGTTTACTACCGCCATATAGAGCCCTCTACAATAAAGGTCCAGATTAAATAATAAATATAAGTAGTCCCTTCCTCAGACAGTTACCTCCCACGTCAAATTAGTAGCATCGACATAATGAGGGTTAGGGCTTCCTCATACTTATTTTATCATACAAGGATATACACGACATCTTCACGTAAATGAAAAACATCAAATATAATTAGCAATAAATAAATATTCCGCTGACATTCACACAACGGTCTTTGTCCCAAACTATGCATCTTTTCTATGTAGTCTGTAATATGGGTTCTAAAATAATGGATAAACATACTTAGATCCGTTTTTTTAGCAATCCTTAATCAAAATCGAAAATGCTTTATTCAGTTGTGCCATAAAAGACCATTCTGAATGCCAAATGCAGCTACCGCTGGTTCGGCCCGTAGTTTTCTACTGAGATGAATCCAGCAAGAAAATCAGGAGTTGCTCTTTTTAAAAAATGTGTGCATTGTACAAAATAATATTTCTATGTTATTATTTTGAAAACAGCGAAGCAAGCAGAGGCTAGCTTGATTTTTTATCTTTTTGGAAGTTTAGACCAGAAGAGGACAGATAAATAGATGGATAGGTTAATGATTTGATGGAAAAGCGATAGTTAAAGGAAAGGGCTAAAAGGTACAAAGGTACAGGTTAAAGGTACTGTTTATCTTCTGGTGTGATTTATTATCATGAAATTGAGAACAATAAGCGGGGTTTCATTAAAATAATTAGGTACTTACATTTTGTTATATTTTTTACTCTGCAATATTTTGTATGGATAATCTTTGAAATATACACTTTTATTCGCCATCACGTAGAGCCAAACACTTCTGTTTCATCAACAGAGTTAATTTACTGAGTTTCGTTGGTTTCGTATACTTTTCTGTTTGCAAGATTAATTAGGTATAACTGAGAGTTTAGGTTTGTATAAGCTCATTTCTTATTAAGTTATTTTGAGATTTGAAGTATTTTTAAAGACGAAAACCTTCTATGTCGAGTATGCACCTATGTTACGGGTGCGTTACGTGACTTACATATTATGTGTATGACTAAGTGATGTGATCAAATGACGATTTAGCAACTGTTTTAAAATTGTATTAATCAAATAGGGTATTCCCGTCAGGATTGAAATTAAGTATGAGTAAGTATTTCAGAACCTAGTACCTATATCGTTAAAAATATATATCAAGAATTTAGTATGTTAAGATACAAACTAAATTCTTGATATATATTTATATTATATTCTGAACGAAAATATCCAGAAAATATTAAAGCTTGAAATTTTTAAGTATCAATAAACTGGCAATTTAATGTCACCTAATGGATATCTGGAAGTCAATTTTAGGCTTCCTTAAGATTTTTATACGCAACGCCATGAAATTGTCGTTAAGCTGAGTTTTTACAAAGAACATTAAAATATAAATGATTCTTTGATTTCTCGTCCAGATAGATGGCATTTTAGAGCCATGTATTTTCAGATTTTTTATACTTTTGAGTTTTAATTGAAAATACAAGAAAAAAATTGAACATTGCATTTATTTTACACTTTTATGTGCCAGAAGTAGACGGTTAAAACCATTATAATGATATATAGTTTAATCATAAAGTTTAATCATCATTATTAATTTAATGTACCTTGCAACATCTGTTTCATGAGAAGATCTGAACGACATTCGGATTAATCTCGCTGAGGTTATTTCAGTTATTCCAGGCATATTTGAGTTCAAAAGAAAAATTCTATCCAACTTGGCTTAAGCCTTTGATACTAAAAAAATAATATCGCACCAAAATGCCGCGCTAATGGCATTGTCGAAAGATATTACGCAAAATAAAGGGAAATAAGATTTACGCTCGGGTCTTACATGCACTCGTATCGATAACAATATATTATATTTATAGAACGTTAAAAATAATAATAATAAATATCCACTGACATTCACACAGCGCCATCTAGCCCCAAGTTAAGCATTAAACCTGTATTATGGGTACTAAACAACGGATAAACATACTTATTTGCATTTTTTTTGTAAATACATACATATTATACATAGAAAACACCCAGACCATTACAAACACACTTCGATCGTAGTATTAATAACGACAAATCACTAGTTAGGCCTAACGTACGTGCAATATAATTCCGAGCTTTATCTCAATATCATAAAGGTTTAATTTTGTAGTCTGTAGCAATGTAGTGACAAATTATTTTTCATATTCATAAGTGTTCTATATGGATTCAAATTGCATTTTTTTTATTTATTAATAAAAATTGGAGCATCCGTTATTTTAATAAGCTCACCTAAATAAAAAAATGTAACTTGTATGTTTGTGTTCCATCCGTAATGAGCTTATACGTTCCTAGTAATTATATCAGTTTTTGTTTTAACTATTTACGGTTGACAATCACTGACTTATTTAAGCGCACTTTGCAATTTTCACAGAACACTATAAATTTAACACAACGATGCAACTACTGTCGTATGCAGTTAAGGACTAAAACATGACTATGAACAGTTGCATAGCTTGTAGTTATAAGTAGTGGTTACCAACGACCTTGTTAACGCTAATACAATGAATCCGCTTTAATTTTTCTTTCTTTGAGTCAATTTAAAATATGTCTGAATATCTCTTGTATATGTCGTAGCCGGGGGCGATTCTCTGATGAGATATATATTTTCAGACTTAGCGCCATTTAACCCTGTATCTGACATAAAGGTTGTGACGTCGGTTATTACACCAGGAGTTCCGGGTTCAATCCCCGGACAGTACAAACATTTGTGTGCATGAATATGTCTGTTTGTATTAGTCTCGGTGTTTCTATGTATAATACGTATGTATTTACAAAATAATTAAATAGGTATGTTTATGCGTTGTTTAGTACCCATAATACAGGATTATGCTCAGTTTGGGCTAGATGTTGCTGTGTCAATGTCAGTGGATATTTATTAATTGTTATTTATTTATATACAAAAAACATTCTGACCAGACATGTTCACATCTCGGAGGAGTCTTATTACTCCGAGGTTCACGTACACAAATGTTTGAAATGCACGGGTATTGAACTCGGAACATTATGTGAGGCGTGAGGCAGTACATCCATGGTAAACCATGTGTACAGTCTGGTCGTAACCATCCTGTAGCTTAGTTTCAAACATCTAAATTGTAATATGCCTACAAAATGCAGCAATGTGTGCCAGTATAACAAGTACCTAACCAATACCTCTTATGAAATAATATTACTTACCCTAATATAAAGAATAGTGATTGGAGTAGCGTTGTAACTAGAGATCGACCTTGCCACGTGTCAGTTTCCCACGGGTTCAAGACTGCGCGTTAACCCCTCGGACTGAATGGGAAAACATCGTAAAACAATATTGAGTTGTACTTCTAACTAATGTTGAGATTTTAACAGCAGATTTCCTAATTAGTTGCTGTTGCCATTTGTTTGCTGGAGTTTGCTGTAATTCGTATTATTGAAAAGCTTCTGATTTATTTTAGTTACGGCTTTAACAAAGCTGATTTTGAGCTAAGGGTAACACAAGCAAACAATTTATTAGAGGCTGTTATTTAACATCTCTAACAGCACATCGACTGATATAACAAGTGTCTGATACTTATGTCCAATAATTTTGTTAGTTACAGTACCCTTCCCGAAACACAAAGGTACGTAATTCTCTTATTTTACGAGTCGATTTCTGGCTTTGCGATATAGTCTGGTCAACCTGAAAATTTGATTATATTTTAAGATTTGGTAATAAAGCAGAAAACGCGATCCAAAAAGGGATTCCAATTCAGTAGCCTACATGTAATGTACATTTTTTAGATTTTGTTACCCAGTAACTTCACAGCCTCCTTATTCAAGTAAACACCTTATTGCTAATGCCTTTTATCACAGTGAGCCCGGGAGATAGCTTCATTAAGATAGTGTGGCATGGCATGCAAATTACTGCGTTAAATCACCGCTGTGCCACGTGTGTAGTCTACTCGGTTGAGGCGGAAGGACCTAAGTTATAGTGGTTAGTTGAAAATGGATACTATGTGGTGAAAACTAGAGTATATTTTAGCGCTGCGTTGAGAGTTATTGTTCGTTCCACTTTGTATGTGTCGAGAGACTCCAATACGTGTGATAATTGGCACGGGGATAGTTAATTTACTAGCTAGTAATTAGAGGGGTTTTGAAATGATTTCGCACAATCTGTCGCATTCCTCTGCTGCTCAGGAATATAATATTTTTTTAAAAACACTTGTCAATAATATTTAGATGATATGTAAATGACAGTTACGTAATCGCCTAATGTCACTCGGATATTTAGAACCATTTGCGGAATTCGCCATAAAATCGTTTAACTTGTCTAGACACCTAAGTCCCACCAATCTCGTGCTTACTCCAATAACATAAATTGACAATCTTAAAATTGATTGGACGCGTTATTTAGTGTTTAAGCCTGATTGGGGAGTGTGTTATTCAAGGTTACCATTTTTAATACCTGTGCATTATTTACATTTGAGTGCCTGACCATGTCTTTTGTATTGGGTGCTCTTTATGTGTTACAAATAACAAGTTAATTTTTTATAGTAATACCTATATTGGAATATGTTTAACCGTTGTTTAGTTTCCAGGTTATAGACTCGGTGCTCGTTAGCTAGTTTGGCGCCACAGATTTCCCAATACAGGAGATGGGGCAAGCCGTGTTTTTAAGTGCGACAAATGTAAGCTCAACGAGCATACACTGGCTGCCAGTTTACGCTCTGTGAGACGAGTCAAGACGCACGAATATTAGAAGAAATTACCGTTTTTTCTCAAAATGCCATCCTGTGCAATTGTAACATGCCATCATCGCAATGAATCAATAAATTTACCAAGAAATATAATAACTTTTCACAGGTAAGAACCGAAATGAAATTGCGACACTGGGACTGCCTATAAACTTGGCGGCTTGTCCAGTCTAATTGTATATTCGGATGTCTGTGTTTGGCGCTGTGTGAATACCAGGGGATAGGTACTCGTATCTGTTGTATTTAATTGTATTACTATCTAAAGTAGTTTTTACAATACTTGTAGTATACTGGAATACTACTTAATTTATTGTTTCCCATGCATAAACTATTTATTTATTTAGGTTTATGAAAGTAAAGTTTAGTTAAAAAAACAAAAGCCCACTAGCAACTGAGTAAGTTAATGTTGTTTTTTCATATGAGTATATGAAATTTTTATTTTAAAGTTATTTTGTTATGTATTTGTCATTCTCCTTTGTCGTTCCACTATAAGCAGAGTGGTCATGGCCCTCATAGCAGAGGTGGTGGCACGCTTAACTATTCGTCGCCTTTCCTCTCGTACCCAAGCTTTCCTCGCACATTCATGAAATGGGCCATTTAGAGCAGACTTCACTTGTTCAGTCCGACGTATTGGTGTTCTACGCGCGCCCCCATACCATCGACTTTGTCCTGGACTACTCGCTGCACAGACGTGTCCTCTCGTCATGTGATATGTCTAAAGAAAGTAAGAATGCATTTTTTACGATGGGAGATAGACTCTGTTAGGTGTCCATTTCTTGAAGAGTTTGATTTTGTTATTTAGATCAATATAAAGAAGTTCACTTTAAACATTCTAAATGTGTTTTTATTTATATATATTAATATCATTGGCACTAATTGTGCACCGTCTATCGTGTCGCTTTTGTTTATTGTAACGTGCGAACTTAATTGCGTGTCAAATAATGATATACAATGGTGTTTTATGGATACGTATTGTTTGCAAAATAGCTTTGTTTGATTGTTATTGGGTTTTTAAGCACCTTCGCAATTGTGTTTTTAGTTAAACCGGTTGCCGGGAGTTCTTCTAATAATTTTTTCATGGTTAGTAGAGACCTACTAAAAATTTTCTTCAATTTCTGAGCTGTGGATTAAAGTGCAATATGCAAAACTTTTCATTTAAAAATATTCTATCTCATTAAATTATTGTTTACTAATTTAAATTTATAGAGCGTCGGTGGCTCAGTGGTGTGGACTGTCGCCTTCCTACCGGGAGGGCTGAGGTTCAAATCCCGACACGTACCAATGTATTTTCGAATTTTCGAAAAATATTGTACGTTATCCGACGCTCTTACGGTGAAGAAACCTTCATGCACGCCTGCGAAGAGATTCGAAGGTTGTGTGTGAAGTCGTCCAATCCGTACTGGGCCCGCGTGGACGACTAAGGCCTAATCACCCTATACGGGTAGGCTCGTGCCCCTCGGTGGGGACGTTTAATGAGCTGATGATGATGAATTTAAATTTATAAAAATCGATGATTTTGTTATTTTATATATGCAGTTGTATATACGGGATGACGTGATTATGAACACCCAAAAGTTATTTTAAACTACCCAAACTATATACTAGGTAATACCAAGCGGGACCGTGGATAGTATACTGCGCGGCTTCCGCAATATCACAAGTCCCCGCGAAGATGGGGGTGGCCCATGAATTCATGGACACCTCTCTTACTCCCAACTAGTCCCAACAGAGTGTAGGTGGATCCTCGCAAACAACACGCAAATAGTGTCGACGGGTTGTACGTAATCTTGTCATAATATAGGTATTTCGATAAACATTGTAGGTGCAAACCAAAGCTTCACGAGTATTAACCCCCGGATTAATTAACTTACAGATAAGTACGTTTGATATGACCCGACCTCAGCTCAACCTTTACCCTTGTGTAAACTAAATTTAACCCGGCGTTATTGTGGTAGGAAACAGTTACATGGATGTTGAGGTGGGTCAATTTTACCCATATATTTAATACATGGTATTTCTATTGTTTATAAGTAAATTTATAAACTGTTATTATATCAGTAAGAGGGTATTCTGGTTGTGATAATGCAAACGAAAAATTATAATTTAGTAATGCTTTATTAAGTTTCATCTACTTTTATATAACTTACCAAAAGGGTACAAAATTAAGATCTCTTACGTTTTCATAAAATTCCTATAGAAATATCGTAACTTTTCGGTTATTTTTGACACTTTAACTTGCATAGCTCGCAGCACAGTTGCTATCGAATTGATTTCTCTTCGAAAACATTTAGAGCATAGTATTGACAGCTACTGAGCAGAAGAGCAACGTCTCGCGCGTACTTTAAAAAATATTAGAAATTCTAAACTAAGCGGGTCATTTTGACCCAACCTCAATGACGCCGGGTTAAAAGCGATACAAATATAAACTGGTCTTTTCAAAGGTGACATTAATCTTGCATCGTTGTCAAAATGCGAACATTTTATAAACAAGTTGCTGTATTTACAAAGAACAGTTCGTTAAGTTAAAAATAAAGAACAGCTCGTTAAGTTAAAAATAAAGCAATCTCTAGAACTTTGCTTTAAGCTAGAAATTCGAATCGTACAGTACAGTAAAAATAATAACTGTGTATAGATATTATCTACATTTTTAACAACTGATGAAAATAAATCTGAAGAGTTTGTTAGTTTGGCACCGACTTCAAAATTATAAAATAAATATTCAGCTATTTTTTCCTTTTGAGTTTGCAGTTTCAAATGGTATTAAGTTATATACTGTAGCAGTGCTAGCAATTTCATTATGACCTATCTACCAGTAAAAGCCCTATCAAACAATTATATAGTATATTTTCCGTATATATTTATATGTTCATAACGAATGTAGTATAAATTGGTTATTTTAATATTTACTGAGTTAGCTGAGCAGCTGCAAGAGTTGGTAACTGTTGTAAAGATATTTAAACAAGAAAGAGATAAAGAAGAACTTTAGTAAGAAAAAAATCCATGTTCCTAATGGTTAAGTGTTGCCAATGAACTCGATGTTTCTTTGGATAACAGGTGTCCTTAGGTAGCTGTATTACTGAACATCAGAAAAGCAGTCGGTTCTTTTTCTATGTAATAAATAAGAACCATAATGTTAGCCTGGATTTCAAAAGCGTACGCTTGAGTTGTTCTTTTTTACCCGACAGCTGAAGGGTTATGATTTCGCGTATGTATGTAAATTTCTATGTTCCCTGCTGCTGCCTAAACAGATTGACGTTTTTATACATATTATTGTGAAGTGCCATTAGATATGTCTTCTTAGCGCGAGTATCACTGGGTATATTAAAAGTATAAAAATTCAAAATGGCGGTTTTAAAACGCCATTTTGTAAGTTTGAAATAAAAGTGTTTCACACTCACATTCCATTAATACTGTCAGCGAAAGGGTTGATGACCTGCAGCCCTAAGCCTAGCTTCGTGCCCTATCCGAGCCGCCGCTAAGCTGGTTGCTTAATTTATTTGTAAATGCGAGCCGTTTACGCTCGGAAATTGCTTAATAAAGCTTTTGTATAAAGATAATAACAACAAAAGGGGCTCGTTTTCAAGGAATTGAATGTTTTTGATACTAGATAAATGCTAAAATATATACTTGTCTCACATATTTTAGAATCTAATGCGGTATTTGATATCCTCCTCTCTTCTTCAACCCATCGCTGTCCCAAGTATACTGAAATTTGTCTTCGCTGCAACAACTTTTGCTCAGTTGTGAATTCACCCATATATTGTGACCATGCGACGAAATCAAAATATCGTGTATAAGTAACAGCTGTTCGTATTTGGTTAACAAGCCACTAACTTTGCCGGAGCCGGTGGTAATATATCCATTGACATCCTTACAGCGCCATCCAGCCCAAACTAAGCATAAGCCTGTAATATGGATACTAAACGAGAGATAAACATTGTTGTAAACTTTTTATTGTAAATACATAGATATTTTACATAAAAACACCCAGACCAATAAAAACAGACAAAATTATGGTGAGAAGCGACTTTTCGGTTTGGATGTAAGTCACCAATAGGAATTGTGTTCTTGTCTGGGCTCATAAATATGAAACGTCCAATATGAAATTATGTATCACATACCTATAAATCGAATGTTTAATTTTTTATTACAAAAGTGCAACGGTTGATATAATCTAACATTGGTAGTAATCATTTGTTTTGATACATCTACAAAGCACTAACTCATTTGAATTGAAAATTAACGTAAGTAACTGTACACTAATAAGTAACTAAATAAGTACTACAAGTAAGTAACTAAATAATAAATAAATAAATATAAATTAGTTTTGAGTGAAACTTATGGAATAACCAGTGCGCCGCGGTACGAGTATGACAGTCGTCTGCTGATTTGTGTCAGTATCTCTCCTACGCGGGAGTTGATCTCTTAGTAAGTATTCTGATTATGATAAGGTATATTTTTTTTATATTATCTTCACTGTGGATGAGACCAAAAAACAAAAAGGTAAAATCTTATATACGCCCGTGCATATATAAATTCCACTCGATTATGGAAGATTACATCTTAATTGTAATTACAATATTGTACGTTACCATTGAGGCTACAACATATTTCAATTGACATTGAAATTTATAAGTGGAAGTTCAGTGTAAATCAAAAATAAAATTGTTTTTTTATATTCCATATTAAAATCTATTTTTCTTTTACGCTGCTTGGTTTTGTTTATTTCATTGCAGCTTTTTAAATATTTGTAGGCGGAAGTCATTCCGCAATTTTGCATAATAGATTCGTATTAATAAAAGCTTCCTGGTTCATAACATAAAAAAATAAATTATCCTTATACACAGTATTTTAATTGAAAAAGGCACGTTTCGTAGCCATCAAATGTATTTGTCCACTCGATAAGAGGGTATCGAATATTCGCCGTTGAAAGTTGAAATGTAACAATTGAAATTAATTAAATATCTAAATACTTTTTGGTACTTACTTATTTATTGATTGGAATACAATGGAATTTGTTCCAATGTGTACTGATAATATTAAAAAAATAATTTCCGACAGGCGTATAACCCTTAAGACAAATATGCTTATAGTAAAGCTTTTGGAGCGTTGGTGGCTCATTGGTGTGCCAATGAGCCACCGACTTTTCCAAGTTTCGAAGTTATATGTTCGTTTATACGTCGCTCTTACGGTGAACGAAAACATCGTGAGATAACTTGTGCCCGCCTAGAAATTCAAAAGTTGTGCGTGAAGTTTACCGATATAAACCCTTTACGAGTAGGCTCGTGTCCCTCAGTGGGGACGAAGGTGAGTGACAATATCCACTTACTAATAAGTGGACTACCTAGTTGCTAACTGAATTCGTTAAGCTACGCGTGGATCACGTACGGTATCACAAAAAATATACGAATTCTGGCAAAAATAAACACTTGATTCCCTTTGTGTTAAATAAATATTATTGCTCAGCTATGTGTCCATTTCTACAAAATAACATTATAATTGTTATAATATATACTACATAAGGCTATCGAGTTTTATTCAACGCTTCTTTTGACAGAACCAAACCATTAAATGACTTAATTAACAGAATTCTTTTTGTATACTTTTTAAAGTCAAAGTCAAAAACATTTATTTCAAATTAGGCTTACAAAAAGCACTTATGAACGTCAAGAAATATACAAAAATATAATAAATAACGATTTAAATACTAAACTAAAAATATAAGTTTTGATGCTTTGAAAAAAAAGTGCTTCAGTGGTTTGGCCTTTAATTAAAAGATTAAATTTTTGTTTTTAAATTGTAATTTAAATATTTTGAGAACGGTATTGTGATAATTGTTAGCCTTAATTGAATAAATTGATATTATAATATATTTAGATATAATATAGATTTAATAAAACTTTAATCAGAATTATAAAAAAATAATGTATGGAAATCAATTACAGTGATTTGTAGGTATATATCTGATCTTTTTTTGTTATAAAACCTTAAAAAGGATCTGACATTGTTTACTAAATCATCGTTTCAGCAAATTATTCGCTTTCAAGACACTTCATTGAAGAGGGATTCGTGAATATTGATGGGCAGTTAATCAAGTCCCGGAGAAATAGTCGTAATCTATTTTCGTCGAATTTGAATATTAATCTGTTTTGTAATCTTTCATGTTTTACCTATAGCTTATGACTAAGAAACAATATTAAGTGTATTTATACAACCGCAAATAGATGTCACCTACAATAATAAACGGGCAATTATTCAATATATAATAAACAAATTTGGTAAAACTTCATAAATACATTAATCTTCCGACCTTATTTCAATTTATTGTAACCATAACAAAAAAGTTCTATGTTAATACTAATAAAAACCATTTTAACAAATTAATATTAAGTATAGGTAAGACCCGGCCGACCACTGGTGGTCGATATCGATATGTTACGAAGCTTCCACATCACTATGTATTCGATCCCGGCTGACGTCACAGCAGGTACAAACGGCGCGCCTGCACAGCTCTGCGCTGTGACGATATTTTATTCCGCTTATCGGCTTATACGCCTACCGCGCTTTATTATTGTTTAACCTAACTCCCAAATGTTGTTAATAATATAACCATTATTTTTGAATTGCCTACTTAGAAGGTTAAGAACATTACCTGTCGTATATTTAACCGTGCCCAATAATAAATTTTACTCATACTATAAGTTTACTGACTTATGCATGACCCCTAACTACCATCTACTGTCAAAAAATGTTTTCTCAATCAAAGTGAACATTAACTTACATCATGGTTTTATGTACACGTATAAAATATAGACGAATACCTGTCCTCATAATATATATATATATATATAACGTATTCATATATATTGTAATTTCAATCTAGGATAATAATGTACACTAGATTTGATAAATATTGTATGCTACATGTTATTAAAGAACAATAAATAAAAAAATAAAAAAACTAATCTACCCAAAGCTTTACTGTGGCGAAAACCAGGTGCCTTGCTATGTTATGATACAGGCTGATGATGATGATGTGTGTTATGTATTATTATATAACTGTTAATAATATATATCTTTCAAAAGATTTTCTTTTGTCCCATAATTCCTGCCGCGTGACTGGTTAAAAAGCGTGTTTACCAGACAACGTGAATCGGTCAACCAGAGTTGACCGATTCACGTCCTCTGATTCGATTTTATGTAAGGACCTCGTATATAGCAGTCGGGATCAAAGGGTTAACGTGCCATCTAAAGTACGGGAACAGTTTTATTTTGGATAATCGGGCGATTCAAAAATATCCCAACCAAACTGTGGAAATTCGAAATTCGCTTCGATTTCCAAATTCAAGCAGTGATTTAGTCCCATTACTCAGGCTTATAAAATAATCGTCGGTGGCTGCAGTCTGGAGGATGCAGGCTCAAATCGCGCCGCGTAGCAATGTCTTTTCGAATTTCCGAAATTATTTGTACGTTTATCTGACGCTTATACGGAAAGAAAAGATCATGAGGAAGCCTGCGTTCATCAAAGAAGAAATTCAAAGCTTGTGCGTGAAGTCGTCCAATCCGCACTGGGCCCGCGTGGACCACTAAGGCCAACATACGGGTAGGCTTACTAGTTACTGGTCACCTTGTAATACAGTAATAAGACTCTTCTGCTTACTGATCTGCCGTAGGTGTAAATTGTGTATCGACTATTTACGATATTATTCACCTAAACTAATTCAATTCAATATCAATCTTCTATGTATATTATTCCTAACTAGCGATCCGCCCATGCTTCGCACGGGTGCAATGGTGATATTCATATTAGGCACGCTCCTGCCGGCCGGGTCAGCCGGTACCGCCGCAAACGCTACGTACCGCAATTTTAAATCTGTAATATCTTCGAAAATCATATGCTGTAAAGTGCCATACTCGTATATTATCTATATTATTATTTTTATTGGTTTTCTTTCTTCCTTTCTATATTAAATCAACAATCAATTAAAGGTATTTAATTGGATAATCATTAATGCTGTATTGGTTAAAATCGCTTCCAAAATTTGCCATTATTTGTTGTAGAAAGTAAATAACAAAAAAAATGTTATAGTGGGATATCCATAAGAGATAACATAAAAACGTAAAGTTCTTATAAAAAAGTAAACTTATATTAGCTTCATATTTAGCTTGGAGAAAATGGAACACTTTAGCGACTAACTTTTACATGAGTTTTAAATAAAGCACTCACTCAAAGTTGCAAAGTAATCATTTTACCGATAACTTAAGTAAAACAAAGGGAGCTCTCCCCTAAACATCTTACAATGGATCCGATGTACCTTTTTTATCTTGCCGATAAATGTACTAGGAGGAACAGGCTTCCTGATTTCTGGTAATGAAAACATAACATTATTGTTTTAAATTACTTTATATATTTACACGTATTTTGTGTATAAAATGTTTTATATATACGCGGAAAGATTCAGATTGTAAGGCCTGTATTCTAAAATAAGACTTAAATGTTGATTTTAACTTTAAAAGAGTTAGAAAGGGACGCCGCTATGTATAGTATATAGCGCTATCCCTTTCTAACTCAATTTAAGTAAAGATCAACATTGAGTCTCGTTATAGAATACGGGCCTAAGTCTAACAACACACTTGCGACTGGGTTTGCTTATATTTGTATTCATTTGACGACCGATGTAGTGTAATAGGTAAAAGACGCCAGCTAAGCTCAGATTTAGTTTTTAAGTAAGCGATACAAAAGTACCTTTCAAAAACTTAATATAATAAATATTGTTGAGTTTATATATATAAAAAGAGTAACTCGAGTTTCTTGCCGGCTTTTCTCGAAGATTCTACTTATTCCGAACCGGTGGTAGAGTCACAAAAAAATATGATAATAATAACAATTGACGATTCAAAAGTATCTGTAACAGATTTATTTGAATAAAGATTTTTCTTTCTATAAAGCACTTCGATTGTGTTTATTTTATTATTAATCATTTGATAGCAGCCACACAGTTCACTGCTGGACTAGTACCTTCGCCCCTTTAAAATTTCTATAATTTCTATTTGGAAAAGATATTTATTGCGTGCGTCGGAGGCTCAATGGTGTGGACTGTCGCCTTCCTACCGGGAGGGCTGAGGTTCAAATCCCGACACGTACCAATGTGTTTTCGAATTTTCGAAAATATATGTACGTTATCCGATGCTCTTACGGTGAAGGAAAACATCGTGAGGAAACCTTCATGCACGCCAGCGAAGAGATTCAAAGGTTGTGTGTGAAGTCGTGCAATCCGAACTGGGCCCGCGTGGACGACTATGGCCTAATCACCCTATACGGTAGGCTCGTGCCCCTCGGTGGGGACGTTTAATGAGCTGATGATGATGATGAATGATGAATTTATTGCAGGCGCGGTAGGTTTGAGCCCCGCTGATTCTCATTACATTGATAACATAAACATATTATCTACAAATATATAATTATGTTTTAACAATATGGCAACCATTCTTACTATTAACTGGTTTTGACTTTTAATTACGAATAATTGCTGGGCCATTAATTGCATGCACGCGGCGGGATATGTTGGTCCAAAATGGCGGCTCTTAATTGCTTGTCAAAAAAAGAAATTGTGTTGGGACATAATAATATATAAAAATATTTAGCTTTGCGAATTACTACATAGTATAAAACAAAGTCACTTTACTTGTCCGTATGTCCCTATGTGCGTTTAATATGTATTATAGCATCCATTAAATAGTGGGGAAATACTGTTATTTTTGAGGTTTCTAAAGTGATGTCGCAAATAATTATGTTTTTTCCGTTTACATTGCAAATGCAGGCTGAACCCTACAAGATTTATCAAAAAATGGTACTGAGTATTGTAAACAATAAAATCTCTTATGGATATCTCACAATAACATTTATTTGTCATTTCCTTTTTAATACAGATACTTAACTGCTTATTTTCGAAGCGATTTTAACCAATACAACAACAATCCTTATCCAATTAAATACCTTAAATACATCGATTAATATATATATATATATAATATATATATATATATATATATATATATATATATTATATATATATATATATATATATATGGCTCTTTACAGTGTATGATTTATATGAATATTTTCGAAGAGACGTAGCTTTGCGGTGGTACCGGCCGACCGGGCAGGCGGGAGCGTTCACCATCACCATTGTACCCGTGCGAAACATGGACTAGTTAAAAATAAATATGACATTAGGTCCACTTTATCAGAAGATACCTTTTTTAATTACTAATTTATCTTATAGGTACATTTAAATTTGGTCTTTTTATTTCATCTCACTGGAGTGTAGACTGCTTGGTATTGTATTTTACACTAATACGAGACCAAGCCAATGCTCGATTCGCCCATGCATTTCGCCCATGCCCATTAGTCCTCGCTAGGCAATTATATTTTAAAATTCGAGAAGGGAGTTCATATTACTA
The DNA here is from genome assembly GCA_019425675.1 of Leucinodes orbonalis. Taxonomy (NCBI): domain Eukaryota; kingdom Metazoa; phylum Arthropoda; class Insecta; order Lepidoptera; family Crambidae; genus Leucinodes; species Leucinodes orbonalis. The sequence goes on from PQWD01005678.1 coordinate 54,227, forward strand.
CTTATGTTTACCATTTAACGCATTGATTTAAATATACTTTATCTCAATGATTTAACGTAACAAAATCAAATTTAGAATTTGAAGCCTAGCCAGAGCGCATGCAAGAAGTTAGGATCTCAAAGTGTTTTATTTTAAATTACGGTCGTTGGAGCAGACGAGTTCTGGAGTGGAGACCGCGTCTTGGCAAGCGTAGCGTAGGATGCCCTCCGGCCCGATGGACCGACGACTTGCGAAAGGTCGCTGGTGGAAGCTGGGTGAGAAAAGCGGAGGACCGGAATGTCTGGCGCAAAATGAGACCTATATCCAGCAGTGGACTGCGATAGGTTGAAGAGAGAGAGAGAGACAGGCATTGTAGCGCGGGTCCCCCTTGTAGTAGCTTCACATCATTGTTATTCCGGGATAATCTTCAAGCAAATATTAAGAACAATATCATTAAAAAATACTGAACACATCAATTTGCAATATCTATAATAGTTTGTCGCAACTTCAATTTGGTCCTTAACAAATCAACTTTGTCAAACTCATTTCGATCGAAACTTTGAGGTTAATCTTTTTATCATTTGCCTCTCGAAGCAAAAGTTTGCGCGACAAGAAACACTTAGACGGGCTCCGATAAGTTGTCTAGACGTCTGTTTGTAAACGCGTGCGGTAAACAAATAGTTGACGAGCGCCTAATTTGGATGTTAAGAAAAGAGCAATTTGAGATAATTCTTCAACTTGTATACATAATTTAATCTTTATGAATAATACCAGATTATAATAAGATACTTTATTATCATGCCTAACACTAATACAAATATGTACCTACAAACAATAAACACGTACTTAATCCATCTTTATTGTACGATTAGCTTTTGCCCGCGGCTTCGCTCGCATTAAATTCGGGATAACACGGTACTTTCATTTATCACTATACATGATTTCCCCTCCCTCCAACTTTAAAGGTTTCGGGTCAATTTCAGATTTTTTATTAGCAAAAAATATTATAGTGAGCTAACCTTAAAAGATAGACATATTGCTGTCGCGGACTTTTTGTAGACCTTTAAAGGAGAACAATACTCTCATACATGACTTTTGTGTAACTTTAACCGTTTACGCAGCGTACGCAGCGGAAGTTCCAAGTATGAAAAAATACCCCCGATTTTGAAACATTTTTTATTACTGCTCCGCTTCTATTACTCGTAGCGTGATGATATATAGCCTATAGCCTTCCTCGATAAATAAGCTATCTAACACTGAAAGAATTATTCAAATCGAACCAGTAGTTCCTGAGATTAGCGCGTTCAAACAAACAAACAAACTCTTCAGCTTTATATATTAGGTGATATTAGTATAGATTCAGGAAGGATGACCACAAATGCGGCGTTCCGCGCAATATGTAGTGTTTTTTTATGATAATCAAAACGATAGAATTAGGTAATATTGAAAATTTTCATGAGCGTAAACAAAATATAAATATTCCACCATGTTACATGGCACCGCATTAGAAAGGTTCCCAAAAATTACTTCTCTAAAAATGTGGTCATCATTCGTGAATTGTACTATAACATATTTTCAATTTAAACAAGTACTTATAAAATCCAAGTACATAATATAACTAATTAGTAGTTTTTTCTCCAAAGCCCAGCTAACAATTTATCGAAGACATCGAACGGTATAGGCAATACAATTTTCCGGCTCGTCTACGAATTGAGATAAATTCTCAAATCTACCGAATCCATAACGGGAATCAGAATTCTCTTTGAAGCCATAATAATGTAAACATATACCAAAAATTATTGGATACCATCGTTATTTGCAACCTTTGTGCCTTTTACTCGAACCGGAAATTGAACTCCGGCCCCTCAACTTTGACTTACAAATCAAATCAGACCTACTGTAATGTAACTACGCTACTCCGAGCGCTCCACGAGCTTTCAGAGTTTAACCTTATAAATAGGTAGGTTACCAGTCTTGCGTATCTAGTTCGCTAGCTAGAATTATATATGCAAGGCAGATAAGTCTTCTGAAGTGAAGTTCTTCTTTTAGCACCGTTATTTATTATATATTATACAAATGACCATTAGGGGATATAAGTCAACTCAATGTTTAAAGGTTATATACCCATTTAGATTAGATGAATAAACAAAATATTCATTCAGGCAACTCCATCTACTATATACTCGTATAAGGTTTAAAGATATTTCTATTTCTCAAAAAGATTTAAACATTCATTCAAATAAAACATACTTAGGTAAATAATACCAAATAAGTTAATAACATACTTATGAGCTTTTCAAAATTAATTTTAAACAATATAAACACAATAACTAATCGCAACACAAAACGCACAATATTAAATTTTGCAACACTAACAACGATTTACAATTATAATATCTAAATTTACGGAAGTATCACTTCAAAGTTCACATGCGACTCTATACTCCTTTCTTATACACAAATGTTATTATTAATAGAGCCATAAGGTAGCAGATTAAACAAACAGACATTTTCATGCACACAAATACATATTTGTACTGCACGGGGATGGATATCACCTTTGGTTACTTAGTCATCACAACCACCAAGACGTAAAATCAAATATTGTTATTTCATTTAAAAATAATGGTAGATTTGGCCCAAACAAAGGTTCTTTGTTTTGTGTCACCATTGTTTTGTTATACATTTGATGGTTGCCGAGAGATTTTTAAATTGTTCTTTTTCTTCTTGCCTGTTCTTCTAGCAATTCTATTTTCGTGAGATTAAATACATGGCTTGGAATCATCTAACCTGTTATAATGCTGTGAATAAATAAAATTATGAGAGCTAACTCAATTTCTGCAGAGTATGATTAACGCTTCTAAAAAAGTCCGTCCTCTTTTACAAAAATGCCTCACGGATGGTGCACAGACCGTTCGACCTTGTGCTCTAATACATTGCCTGACGAGTTATTTTTGTCTAGAACGTTCTAGAAAAGTCTAAATGGAATTTCAGATGAGGGCTTTACTATTCTATTCAGATAGCCTCTGGTTAGTTGCTATGCAAGGCAGTTTTCAAGCTCAGTTAACAACTCTTACCTTTATATTATTATAAGGAAGCTAGTTTTTGAAAACTATTACAAAAAAAAAGATTTTGTAGACACTGAAGGATATAAATCTATGCTTTAAACAATCTTATAATATTCTCGTAACTATGATGTACGGGATTAATTGCCAGTAAAGGATTACGTTCTACATGCGCAGATTGTCTTCTTAATTATTAGAAAATTATGCTCCATTATCATCAGCAAACAACATTCCATTATAAGAATAGGCCTTTGCGACATCGGGCCTTAACCCAATGCGTATTGGCAAGTGTTGTTAACGAATACCATCTGAACGAAGAAGCCAGAACGATGTTATTTTCCTAAAATTTCTGCTCACCTAATCCAATGACCGACCATTTTTTTTACGTTACAAGCATGGCTCGGCAGGACGCACTAATGGTAAGTGATATGCCTGACAGGCCAATAACTGATAAACAGTTATTATTCTCTATGCCGCACTGCGCCCGTTACCCGAGACAACAGATGTTAGACATCTTATACCCGGTAATTTTACTAGCTACAGTGTCCTCATCCCGAAACACAAAAGTGCAAAACACTTCTATTTCATGGGACGGTATCTGGTACTGCGGTGGTACTTACCTAGAATACTCAGTACCGAGTCTACCACCTACTGTAACCACCTATCACCATTGTGGTGAATGCTTAAATTGCACGACTTACATCTAAACGTGATAACAGGTACGCAATTTAGCCCATCACTAGTAAGCTTGAAAGCTACATAGATGCTTAAGTATGTATATTAGGTACCTACGTTCATACTTAGGTACCTACCTAATATACACGTTCATACTCATACATGTTGAAATAATTATATAATACACTGGTAAAATTAATTACGATTTATAACAAAACATTAATTAAAAACGAATTCGTGTGTGCGCCTCAGCGACATGGTGGTAAGTGAATTGATTTTATATAAAAGTAAAATTATATAGAATCAATTGACAGAAACTTGTAAACTGTATGAGTTATAATTAATCTACACTCAAAGGGGCAATTACTTCTTAGTTGGCTGAGTTGTATTTACTCGACTAGGTTTGCACAGAGTTTATGTTTGTGTTAACTTACAATGCTATTGCACAGATAAAGATTTAATATTGTTACTGTTGACCTCCTTCCAGGAGGGCTGAGGCACAAATCCCGCCACGTACCAATGTGATTTCGAATTTTCGAAAATATGTGTACGTTATGCGACGCTCTTACGGTGAAGAAAAACATCGTGAGGAAACCTGCGCACGCCTGCGAAGCGATTTAAATGTGGTGCGTGAAGTCGTCGAACCCGCACTGGGCCCGCATGGGCGACTAAGGCCTAATCACCATATACGGGTAGGCTCGTGCCCCTCGGTCGGGACGTTCAATGAGCTGATGATGATGATATTTAATAGTGTTCTATAATTTTACTTTAGATCACTCGCCGTCACAGGTGACAGTAGATCTGGCAGCTACCTCGGACGAAGAATCAGTCTAGCAATCCAAAGGGGTAACGCTGCCATTATTTTCAGAACCTTACCGAAAGAGATTTCTTTTAATTATATTTTTTAGTTTTAATTATTTATTTTTAGGTGTTTAGGGTATTTATTTAAGTTATTTTATTATTTATTTACTAGTTTTATTTAACAAGTTATTTGAATTACATTTTACTTTAAACAGACCTAGTTTTAGCAGTCTGAGTAGTTACTCGTCTTTCAATTTTACTAATAATCGTAATTGATAAAATTTAAACTCCTGGCATATATATACATATAAATAAAATTGGAGTATCTGTTTGCAATAAAGAAATATTCATTGTTTTCTTCATGCATCTGAATATTTACGGTATAAACGCTACCAAATTTCATTTTAAAATTTTTGTTTGCCTGTCTGTTTGTTCCGGGTAATCTCTGAAACGGCTGGACAGATTTGTACGGGACTATTGTTGAAGGTAGATCATTTAATACGGAAAGACATACTTGGTAACCTAGGTATTATGTTTGTGAATACGTGCGCTTGTCTTTCGCAGTGCGGATTCGCGAGACTCCACGCTCAAACTTTCAATTCTTCGAATAAAACTTCGGATAAATGAACATATAATTTTCAAAAACGCATTAGTTAGTGGCGGATTTGAACTTGTACCCTCCAGATTAGAAGGCAACAGTTCACACCAAAGAGCCACTGACGTAACTAAACTCGTAGCAGACTTTAACTACCCACGCCAGGAGACAGGCCTTCCCAAACCCCCCATACGAGAACCTAAGTCTATCCAGCGGGATAAACACGAATTATAAATAAATAATTATGACATGACATACACACAGCGCCACACAAATGCTTGTACTTCCCGGGATCGAACCCGGAGCCCTTTGTGTAGTACCCGACGTCACAAAAAAAAGTAATTAAGTATGTTTATCCATTGTTTAATACCCACATCACAGGCTTATGCTTAGTTTGGGACCTGATGGCGCTATGTGAACGTCTGTGGACATTTATATTTTTTGGCCACCCGATTATGTTTATACGATGTATAAACAACCATTTTCTTTTATTTGCTTGACTTCGATTGTTATTGAACGCGGTAGTCGCAACTCCATTAAGCCTAACCAGCATAACTTCCAAACAACAGTTATGGTACTGTGTATTAAAGTATCAATTACGCTCAAGTCGTGCATAACCTAAACCTTGCTCGTAGATTGTATAATTAATTAAATAAACCAAAATATGCTTAATTGTTTTCACAAAACGGAGCAAAATGGTTTGCCAGCTGAACCTGCGTAGGGAGGGAAATCAATTTTTACAAGCAGCATTAACCTGATTAAGTAGCTCTCGCAAAAGGATCCGGCGCAAACAGGTGGAAGTTTCTAGAACGATACGTGTCTAACGCACGGAATCCTCTTTTATACTATAGCGAAATTTCTAGAAGCGTCTTATGTCACGCCTACTGGATTCTTATTGCCTAAGTAATGTATGCAAAAAAAAACAATATACATGCATCGTTACCAAAATGTAATGTTAGTAAACCTTAACGTGACTTAACGAAGCTAATGTAATTAAATTTGTTGAGAAGTTAGATGACACCGTGGATAAACACTTTACGTTTTACTGTGGGAGAATTACTTATACCGCGAGTAACATCGCGGAGCACATTTAGTTTTTGAAAAGATACATACTCGTATACAAGATACATGATACGCGTAATATGACTAAAATGTAATGCGTAAGGTGCCATGTTACTAGACTTTTGGTTAATAATACCTTGGACAAAGAATCAGTCTGGCAATCCAAAGGGGTAACGCTGCCAGTATTTTCGGAACCTTGCCGAAAGGGACTTCTTTTAATTATATTTTTTAGTTTTAATTATTTATTTTTAAGTATTTAGGGTGTAATATGTTTTAGTTACCGAATAATGTAATGTAATAGTTAATATTTAATATATATAGTAGACTCATGATAAATAGGTATCTAATATTAATAAAGATATCGGATGATAAAGAGGTTTGCATCACCGCTTCCAAATAATATCGAAGTACTGTGTAAGAACTCAGAAAGATCTTTATCACTTAGTTACGACCTCCATGTTCATTCATTAATGAATTAAATGAGTAAATTTTTTTCAATTACCTTTCCTACAAATAGCTTGTAAACAATATACACACATACCTATTTATAACTTTTGTAAATACATACATATTATGTTTAGTATAATAAATTAGTTTTATTTTTGTGGCTGTATCTCTATCATGTTGAGCCTTTTTCCAATTACCTTTGGAATCTAGTGGTTCCAATGTTCAAACATATAGAATTAAAAGATATTTCCTTTACTTCATAACTGTTAAAAAATGGTAAACAACCTTAGTTGCTGATCGTACGTGCGTACAGATTGTGATATCTTTTGATCGAGGCTTTGAACTTAAATGACATTCAGCATGAAAATTGAGAATTATTTAACCTTGGTGGGCGAAGATAAAAGCGAAAAATAAAACGTTTCACTAACAAACGTTAGCAAGTAACGCAATAAAAGCAACCATTTACCGAAAGTAAATTCAAGTTTTCAGTATTAAAGAGATACCCTTAGTGATAGATATGCTGGCTTGGAATTTCAAGGGCAGAATAATTAAGAGGGCACAGTAGATTACATAAGTTACCGACATAGCCCGCCGGATCAGCAGGTTGAAGGTATGCAGTTGGCTGGTCACGTATGTCGCAGAATCGAGGGCCATTGGGGCAGACGAGTTCTGGAGTGGAGACAACGTCTTGGCAAGCGTAGCGTAGGACGCCCTCAGGCCCACTGGACCGACGACTTGCGAAAGGTCGCTGGTGGAGGCTGGATGAGAAAAGCGGAGGACCGGGATATCTGGCGCAAAATGGGGGAGGCCTATGACTAGCAGTGGACTGCGATAGGTTGAAGAGAGAGAGAGTAGAACACAATAAGATTCACCGATGAACCTGCACGGAGTCCGAATTTCGGATAACTGATGCACGGTAATTTGTTCCTTTATACCATGTTGTTATGTAATACATGGTTTTAACCCTTTAACCGCCACTGACGGATATAAGTGTCAAAAGACAGCGCGCGAGCTTAATAAAGCTTTTAAAAGCACCTTTTATTCTTTGTAAATTGGCACAGGTTCTATTAAGGTTTTATGCCTCTAAAGAAGCTTTTAACTGCCAGTTGAAAGCTCAGCTGCGCGTTGTTTTAAAAGTATGAAAGGAAAGGCTACCTTGATTTTTATAATCATGTGGTGTTATGGCATAAGATTATACTCCGTCCTACTGTTATAAAGGTGAAAGTTTGTGAGTGCGTATGTTTGTTACTTCTTCGCGTCACAACGGCTGAAGCGATTTTAGTAAAATTTGGTTAGGACGTATCTGACACCCTGGATTACTTACAAGCTATAATACAGCCATAAATCGTTTTTAGCCAATCCGTAAAAGACCATATCTCATACGGCAATCGCGTTCATCCTTTTGTAAAACGTTTAAAATACATCTGAATTGGATTAGGTTCCTATAAAAACATTTCATAATATGAGTATACTACTATTCAACCTATCGCAGTCCACTGCTGGACATAGGCCTCCCCCATTTTGTGCCAGATATCCCGGTCCTCCGCTTTTCTCATCCAGCCTCCACCAGCGACCTTTCGTAAGTCGTTTGTCCATCGGGCCGGAGGGCCGGAGGGCGTCCTACTCTACGCTTGCCAAGACCGCGGTCTCCACTCCAGAACTCGTCTGCTCCAATGGCCATCGGGTCTGCGACATACGTGACCAGCCCACTGCCACTTCAACTTGCTGATCCGGCAGGCTATGTCGGTAACTTTAGTTCTCTTACGGATAAAATCATTTCTGACCTTATCCCTAAGTGAGACCCCGAGCATAGCTCGCTCCATTGCTCGTTGAGTGACTTTGAACTTGTGAACCAATCCCGCAGTCCGTGTCAGTAATATGAGTATAATAATGTCAAATGGATGATAATGATTCTGAATTCACCCTGTATATATAAAAGCGGTCGTCATCAAATTTATTTTGTACTCATTTTACGCTCACTCGACATTCCTATTGAGTATCTTGTTTTATAATAAACATATTTCTTACTATGCGTTTGATCCCTACAAACACAACCATCGAAGTGGAAACTATCCAAATGTCATATCACATTACGAGGTCCTAATTGGCCACTCGACCTTCAATGGATTCACCTCAAATAAAAATAAGGTACGCCGAAAGACAGCGCCCAATAATAACCTAACAAACATCATAAATTCAAAGAGATGATATTCTGTCAGGTGTGGATTCGATTTATGATCTCTTTTAGGAATAAGTTCCAATATAGGTGGTTTCCACGTATCATATATTTTGTTAGTATTTGGGCGATGATCGATGCTATTTTTGTCTTTATACAATATTATCTTAAGAACTGTAAGCTTACGTCTCATTACCATCATCATCAGCGCATAATGTTCCACTGTAGCAAGGGCCAGGGCATAAGTTCTTCCTGCACAACATAACTCTTGGGTAGTTTTTGTCTTTCGAAATCAAACTTCGGTTTGATGTATAATATGCATGTATTTACATACAAATATTGTTCAATCGTTGTTTGGTACCGATAATAAAAAGGACTTTATATAAATTACAAAAGATGGCGCTGACAAGAAAGAACTTCACCTTTTGTTAAAATTATAATAATATCAATAAAATAATTTCATACACGGAAACAAGCTGTGACGGGGCGGAATGTTTATTTTAGTTCTGTAATAGTAATTTATAGGATTCCGTAGCCAAATGGCAAAACACGGAACCCTTATAGATTCCTCAAGTCTGTCTGTCTGTCCGTCCGTATGTCACACCCTTTTTTCTCCGAAACTATAAGCACTACACTATTCAAACTTTGTAATTATATGTGTTCTGTGAACCGCTATAAGGTGTTGACAAGAAACTTGAAAATTGTTTACTCAGTCTTTTGTTCTTCTTTTTTTAGTGTCTCTTGTAGAATTTAATTGTCACGTACTGTTCTTGTCTTGTAATGTCAAAATGGTGGTTAAATATATGTATTTTCTTTATTTCTTTATAACATAGCGAGTTTTTGCCATACTCACCCGCCTGCCAAGCGTGGTGAGTATGGCAAAAACCCCCAAATGATCGACACCAATAAATTGCGGCCCCTAGTCCCCGGCGGCCCCGCTATTCCGGGCTACGGTAGCGGCCACGGTTACGGCGGGGCAAGGGGTGCTAAGAATCTCCGGCAGAGATCCGGCTACCAAAATAAACAACAACGGCAATTAAAACTGGCAACATATAACACGCGCACACTGAGGACTGACGAAAAACTATTGGAGCTGGAAACGGAGTTAGACAGGTTGCATTGGGACATAATAGGTTTGTGTGAAGTCCGAAGACAGGGGGAGGACACACAATACTGCAATCCGGCAACCTGTTCTATTACCGTGAGGGCGATCAGCTATCCCAGGGTGGTGTCGGGTTTCTCGTCCATAAGTCTCTCATCAACAACATAGTGGGGATCGAAAGTGTGTCAGCTAGGGTAGCGTACCTTGTATTAAGAATCACCGAGCGCTATGCGCTAAAGGTGATACAGGTTTACGCACCGACTTCATCCCACTCCGACGATGAAGTGGAGGTTATGTATGATGATATTCAGCAGAGCAATGCATACCTCCAAGACACACTTTACGGTCGTATGGGAGACTTCAACGCAAGGCTGGGCATTCGAATGGTTGTGAGTTGAAAGTGGGGCAATATGGATTTGGCATCGGAACCCCAGGGGACAGCGGCTGGCCGATTTCATGGAAAAAGAGGGACTCTTTATGATGAACTCTTTTTTCAAGAAGCCGCCGCAGAGGAAGTGGACTTGGTTGAGTCCCGATGGTTCCACACGAAATGAGATTGACTTCATCATGACCACCAGAAGACATATATTTAACGACGTCTCTGTGATCGCCAGGGTAAAACCGGTAGCGATCACCGTATGGTAAGAGGCACGTTAAATAAATGTTCAACTGGAAGGTCTCGCCTGATGAAGTCTACGCTCCGACCTAACGTGATTCAAATCATAACCCCGAGAGCTTTCAACTCGAACTGCAGAATCGCTTTGAATGCCTAGAGAGCTGCGTAACAGTGGACGATATAAATAGCGGCTAGTGGAAACTCTGCAAACAGTTGGGTCTAAGTTTTGCAAGGGACAACGCAAATTAAGACCCAATAAACTATCTCAACAGACTCTCGATCTCATGGCGACAAGACGACAGATGAACTGCAGTCTTCAGACGACGCGTCACAATACCGGCAGCAATAGACGTATATCCAGCTCCTTGCGACGCGATATTCGTCACTTTAATACAAAGTGTATTAAAGAGGCGATCGAACGGAACAGAGGTTCCAAGGTGTTTGCGAGGAACATGTCTTTGGGCAAAGCCAGCTGACTAGTTGAAGACCAACGGCGGAAATGTAGTCTCATCCAAACCAGAGATTTTGAGGGAGATTGAGAAGTTTACAGCGAGTTATATACCGCTACACAGATTCCCGCTTCAAGCTTAGCCGAAGACCCGAGAGCTAAGTTAACCCGACTATCTGAGGATATCCCGGAGTCACTTGTGCGAGATTAGGATGGCTCTGAAACAGCTCAAGAGTAAAAAGCCCGGAGGACGGAATTACCGCAGAGCTTTTGAAAGCAGGTGGCACGCCAGTGCTTAAGACCCTTCAGAAGCTCTTTAATTCCGTGATCCGTGATGGTATGACGCCTAAAGTGTGGAGCAATGGCGTGGTGGTGCTCTTCTTCAAAAAAGGCGACAAAACCTTGTTGAAGAATTATAGACCCATCACGCTATTGAGTCACATTTACAAGCTGTTTTCTAGAGTCATCACGAACCGTCTCGCTAGTAGGTTTGACGACTTCCAGCCTCCCGAACAAGCCGGGTTCCGCAAAGGCTTCAGCACCATAGACCACATACATACGCTGCGGCAGGTTATACAGAAGACGGAGAGTATAATCGGCCATTATGCTTGGCGTTTGTGGACTATGAGAAAGCCTTCGATTCGATCGAGACTTGGGCTATGCTTCAAGCCCTCCAACGGTGCCATATCGATTACCGCTATATCGAAGTATTGAGAAGTTTGTACGAGAGCGCCACTATGTCAGTCCGAGTACATGAAGAGCTTACACAACCTATCCAAGTGCACCTAGTGAGACAGGGAGACTTTATATCTCCGAAACTGTTCACAGTTGCATTGGAAGATATGTTTAAGCTGCTCGATTGGAAAGGACTTGGCATCAACGTCAATGGCGAGTACATCACTCATCTTCGATTTGCCGATGATATAGTAATCATGGCAGAATCCATGGAGGATTTAGGTACTATGCTCAATACCCTTAACAGAGCTTCGCAACAGGTGGGTCTTAAAATGAACATGGACAAGACGAAAGTCATGTCTAATATCCATGTTGTGCCCATACCAATATCAGTTGGAAGTTCTGAACTCGAAGTTGTAGACGAATATGTGTACCTGGGACAAGTAGTTCAAATGGGTAGGTCCAACTTCGAGAAGGAGGTTTCGCGTCGAATCCAATTAGGATGGGCAGCGTTCGGGAAGTTAAGGAAGATCTTTTCGTCCAAAATACCTCAGTGTCTGAAGACGAAAGTCTTTGACCAGTGTGTGTTGCCGGTTATTACATACGGAAGTGAAACGTGGTCGCTTACTAAGGGCCTCTTAAATAGGCTTAAAGTTGCTCAACGTGCTATGGAAAGGGCTATGTTAGGTGTTTCCCTACGCGATAAGATCCGGAACACGGATATCCGTAGGAGAACTAGAGTGACCGACATAGCCCACAGGATAAGCAAGTTGAAGTGGCAGTGGGCAGGGCACATAGTGCGTAGAACCGATGGCCGATGGGGCGGAAAGGTTCTCGAGTGGCGTCCGCGTAACGGAAAACGAAGCGTAGGCCGACCCCCAACCAGATGGTCTGATGATCTGGTTAAGGTGGCAGGTAGCAGATGGATGTCAACTGCAAGGGATCGGTCCGCGTGGAAATCATTAGGGGAGGCCTTCGTTCAGCAGTGGACTTTCTAGGTTGTAATGATGATGATGAACATAGCGAGATGGTTCAACTGCTTGCAGCCCATGTGCCGCACTATATAGAACCCAGGGCCGGATCTAGGGGGGGGGCAGACGGGGGCACGTGCCCCGGGCGGCACGGTCAGGGGGCGGCAAACCGACTAATGGACCACTCATCATTTACCTTACTTGTCCGCGGAATAAATAATAGTACAAGTGCATGGCCATAGAAATACGACTGATAACCGGAGCGCGGAGTAAGGCATGTTACTGAACCATTACATTTTTTTGCATAGTTCTAAATAGGCGCCCGCAGATCACGGTCAGCAGGCGGGTGCAGCTGCGATCTGAGGAATGACGCTGTATACGAAAACTCTTCGTCGATCTCTATACAGGCAGCAGTGTATTATTTCAAAGTACGTGGTTATTTCTCTATGTTAATTGATGCCAACTTAGCTGCTTTAAAGCTATATCATTTTCATGATGGACAGCTACAATTGAAAAAAAAAAAAAATAAACTATTAAGCTCCTTTTACTTGCATCAAGCGACCACGTTTTTTAAGAAAATATACAAAATAAATTGGAAATAAAACGCCTTTTTCATCCAGTGTGACTTCGAAAAAGCTGAGGCGAGTAGTCTTATTTCATTATAGGACTTAATTGATTAATATCAATACCATCATCATCAGCTCATTAAACGTCCCCACCGAGGGGCACGAGCCTACCCGTATAGGGTGATTAGGCCTTAGTCGTCCACGCGGGCCCAGTGCAGATTGGACGACTTCACACACAACCTTCGAATTTCTTCGCAGGCGTGCATGAAGGTTTCCTCACGATGTTTTCCTTCACCGTAAGAGCGTCAATACCAATAATTGATAAATTGTAACTTTTTAATGACATTGCTTTTTTGCCGAGGTTAGGATGGTTATGAAACAGCTTAAGCGTTATTAGGCCTCCGCTACGTCGGATATACCGCAGAGCTTTTGAAAGTAGGGGGCACGCCAGTGCTTAAGAACCTTCAGAAGCTTTTTAATTCGGAATCGTGATGGTGCGACACCAAAGGTGAGGAGCAATGGCGTGGTGGTGTTCTTCTTCAAGAAAGGTGATTAAACCTTTTCCCTCTCTATTCAACCTATCGCAGTCCACTGTTGGATATTGGTCTCATTTTGCGCCAGATATTCCGGTCCTCCGTTTTTCTCATCCAGACTCCACCAGCGACTTTTCGCAAGTTGTCGGTCCATCGGGCCGGAGGGCGTCCTACGTTACGCTTGCCAAGACGTGGTCTCCGCTCCAGAACTCGTCTGCTCCAACGGCCATCGGTTCTGCGACATCATTACCCACTGCCACTTCAGTTCGCTAATCTGGCAAACTATGCCGGTAATTTTAGTTCTTTTGCGGATAACATCTTTTCTGATTTTATGTATAAGAGTCTCCCAACATAGCACGCTCCATCGCTCGTTGAGTAACTTTGAATTTCTGAACCAATCGCAGTCAGTGTCCATGTCTCATCTGCGTATGTTGGTATGGGTAGGACGTATTTCTCAAAGACTTTTGTCCTTAAGCGTTGCGGAATCGTCGACGTGAAGATTTAATGTAACTTGCCTGATGCCGCCCAGCCCAAATGAATCCTCCTACTAGCTTCCCTTCCGAAATTGTGCCGGTCAAGTTTTAGCCCAAGTAAACTTATTCTTGGACAATCTGGAGAAGGACGCCACCGACGCTTATCAGAAACGCTACCGGTCTATAATTCTTCAAGAGAGCTTTATCACCCTTCTTAATGAACGCTTGTGGACCACGCTTCCAGTGTAGTTCCCAGGTAGATGACGGCATTAAAAGAGCTCACCTAATGTCCTAAGGATGGGTTGTCCACCGGTGTTTAGGAGTTCTATCGTAATACCGTCATCCCACGGGGCCCTTTCATTTCTCAGTTGCTTCAGTGCTGCACTAATTTCGCTAACGTCAACATCCGGCATATCCTACGTACAATGGTGCCTTAGTAGGGCACGTAGATCTTCGCTGTCTTCGGTCTGTACTGATGAGCGCTCGACAAATCCATAGAATTTCTCAACCTCTTCCAGGATCTGTTGGCGTAATGTGAGTAGTTGGCCATCTGCTATATTAAGCTTCACCAGAATACTCCTGCCAAGTTGGTTTTTGGAAAACTTTGGGCCCCTGTTCTCCTTAATAAGGTCCTTAATTAACCTTTTATTGAAAAAGTAGAATTCTCTGCGAACGAGTTTTCGTATCCGCTTGGAGAGAGCCTAATATTCCGGGTATGATAAGTTAAAGTCAAAATTCATTCATTTAAATTAGGCTTACAAAAAGCACTTATGAACGACAAAAATATACAAAAATTACATTACAAAAAAACAAATTTATTTCTTTGAACTGTTCTTTAAGAGAGTCACGTGGTCTAAGGTGTAGATAAAAGCTCTTTTTGTAGCACAAATATTGTATAATGTCGCAGCCGTACCCCACAACGGTAGACCATACGACATTACATTATAAAAATTACTAAAATAAACTAATCTTGCCGTTTTAACATCTGTTACGAGTTATCTTAGATATTAAAAGCTTATTGAAGAATTAACGACCCATTACGATATTGTGCCACATCTTCAAGTTATTCTCCATAGTCATTATGATCCGTCTCGCGCATATGTTTGACGATTTCCAGCCCTCCGAACAAGCCGGGTTCCTCAAAGGCTTCAGCACCATAGACTACATATTACATACGCTGTGACATTTACAGAAGAGGGAGAATAACTGACCATTATGTTTGGCGTTTGTGGACTATGAGAAAGCCTTCGATTCGATCGAGACTTGGGCTGTGTTTCATTCCCTCCAACGGTGCCTGACTTGACTACTGCTATATCGAATTGTTGAGATGTTTGTACGAGAGCGCTACTATGTCAGGCCGAGTACATGAAGAGCTTACCATTGGCTTATCATTGGCACCGAGGAGTAAGACAAGGAGATGTAATATCTCTGAAACTGATCACAGCTGCGTAAAAAGTTGCAGCTTTGTCCAAATGTCAATCAATTTGAGGACTTATTATATAAATTAGTGAAATAATATAGGATGATAAAGGTAAAAATAAATAAAAGAGGGCGGGGGCGGCATTTCTAAATTTTTGCCCCACCCAAAAAAAATTGAAGATCCGGCGCTGATAGAACCCTAAATAAATCTTATAAGGATTTAGATAATTACGGTCTTGGTGCTAACTCAGGATTAGGTGGTTAATTCATAGGGTAATTTTTGACTTATTCTGTTATTTTGATTCCGCGTCACCGATATGTAATAACAACACCGCGATAAGTAATTTAGATTGTGCACGATTATGCACACTATTAGTGATGTTTAAATGCAAAATCCCTTATGTTATCCTTATGGTGATAAATAGCAATATAAGAGATGCCTTATCCGAGGTTGTTTTCCTTTCAACAGGATTTTCAGTTTTATATCGAAATATTTCGCTTGTCAATCAACGGTGTTTTAGCTAGTGGACAGCAGTATTCGGAAAGAGGAAATACAATTATAAATATATTAGATTTGGCTAAAATATCTTTATAGAATATTCTTCAAAACGAAACGCGAAATCTAAGTTTGCTGCCGAAGTGTTCGTTGTAACTAAAATTATATAAAACGATATTCAGGAGCAAATGATATTAATTGCTGTTAACTTTAAAGACTCAATGTTTCCAAGTATTTCAGAGTTAATTTATGTTAATATTACTTAAGAAATAAGGTAGGATGAGACTTGTTCAAAGAATTTAAAAAGAAAGTAATTACGTTGAAAGGAAATTTTAGTCGAACGTTTTCAACAATATAGGTTTTTTTAATTATCTATAGGCAGACATTTGACCGCCATCTCACCTGATGGTAAGTGATGATGCGGCCGAAGATGGATCATGCCTGCCTAGAAACAGCCTATTCACTCTTGCCTTGATGACGGCCAGGTTGTAATGATCGGGAAACACATAAAGAGGTGAAGATCTCTATGTTCTGTGGTTGTAATGGAAAAAAATTTTGAGTTTCCGTTTAATGTATGGGGAACCCCAAAATATACGATTTTTTTTTAAGTTTCTTGTCAAAACCTAATAGACAGAATACATATACCTACAAAGTTTGAATAGTGTAGTGTTTATAGTTTCGGAGGAAAAAGGGTGTATACGGACGGACAGACAGACATGACGAATCTATAAGGGTTTCGTTTTTTGCTATTTGGCTACGGAACCCTAACTAGTTATTCACAGTTTGTAATGCTATCAAGGCAAACAACTGAACTGTCTAAGTAAGTGTAAATTGTCAACTTACCAACGAACCAAAAACATACAAGTCAAGAAAACAATGATATAAGAATTGCAACATGTATAATTCAGTCAGTGAAAGTGAAGTGAAGTGACTCAGAACAAAGGGACAAACTAAGGTTTGTCGCCATCTCTTAAAACAATATTACTATAATGATACGTCAGCATTTTTGTACCAGAAAATGCAAAGTAATATTATTTTAATACTGTTTTAAACAATGGCGGTAGGCCAGGTATATATATTTTTTTAGTATAGGTATTTCATTGCCGAACTTGTAGGTATTACTACAAGATTGAATTACAGTTTTTGCTTCTGCTTGGTCAAAAGTCACTTATAACTTAAATAACATCGCAATGTCTGTCTTTGATCTAAAAGAAATCTAGAAAAATACTGTTTTGTTGTAGCTCTTCAAAAGAATACCCATTACTATAAACACAAGTAATATTTATTGTAGTAACAAAAACATTGCTACATTTTTTATCTAAACAATATCTGTAAATGTTTGCAGAAAAAATAGCTGATACTCGTATTATAGAATACTAGCTTTTGCCCGCGGCTTCGCTCGCATTAAATTCGGGATAACACGGTACTTTCATTTATCACTATACATAGGATTTCCCCTCCCTCCAACTTTAAAGGTTTCGGGGTCAATTTCAGATTTTTTTTTGCAAAAAATATGTTATAGTGAGCTAACCTTAAAAGATAGACATATGCTGTTGCGGACTTTTTTTAGACCTTTAAAAGGAGAACAATACTCTCATACATGACTTTTGTGAAACTTTAACCGTTTACTCAGCGTACGCAGCGGCAGCTCCAAGTATGAAAAAATACCCCCGATTTTGAAACATTCTTCATTGTTGCTCCGCTTCTATTACTCGTAGCGTGATGATATATACCCTATATCCTTCCTCGATAAATAAGCTATCTAACACTGAAAAAATTTTCAAATCAAACCAGTAGTTTCTGAGATTAGCGCGTTCAAACAAACAAACAAACTCTTCAGCTTTATATATTAGTATAGGTAATAATCTAAAACCTGTATTCAAAGCTTAAAATAACAAATTGATCTCAATTTCGTACATTATTTCTATTCTGTTTGATGTTGATCCGCTGATTCTTATACTATTGTATAAGAATCAGAGGATAATAAAGTAAAATATTTGAATATAGGGTCGTGGAATTAGATTCCTAGTTTTGGAATATTATTTTTAATTATTAAATTAATACTGAGGAAGTTTTAATTATTACTTATTCTACGGACCTTTGTAACCCTCGTTAGCCGAATTAGTTTAAGGAAAACAAGCATGTCACGTTTAAAGCTATTTCTGGTGGGTTTACACGCGGTACTTAATATTATCCTGCAGTAAAACGTGGCTTATGTACTCGTATTAGTCCAGGGTGTCAGCTAGCTCCATACCGAATTTTATTAAAATCGCTTCATCCAAATAGTCTTGAAGAAGTAACAAACATAATCATACACAACCTTTTCGCTTTTTTAATATTGGTGTGATAATAAAAGCTTGGCTGAGCTGTGGTCGCTACTTAATATCATAGTCCTTCACTATCATCCATAACCGTACGTCTACTTTTAAAATATTAATCGATACCAATAAATCAAATGCAAAAGTAACTTTGTCTGTCTGTCTGTTTGTTACGCTTTCATGCCTAATCGGTTGAACGGACTTTGATGAAATTTGATATGGTGATTGATGGTAACCTGGAATCGGACATAGGCTACTAGGGGGAAATTTATTTAAAAGTTTTACACCTCTTTTTATTATCTGCTTTATGTCAATAAATGTTTTTATTATTATTATCCTATTTCATTCAACAGCGTTTTTTGGTTTTGAACCCAATAGAATTATCGAAGGTGAGGTTATAAGAGAATACTTTTTGTATAAAACAACAGTAAATACACATTATATTAACAATGTTACCTGTGCAAATCAAAAATGTATTATTAACTACGTCAAGTCAAAACAAAAAATGCTATTTGCCGGCTCCACTCTGTTAATTTCCTGTTTGTGTCCAAATGGAATACTGCTGAAATAAATCAAAATAAAATAACAAGGGACTGCGTATAAATTGCGTTTGTTTTAGAGTTCCAAACCTAAACAAACAACGGGAACCTATTTAATTGCAAAGACTTTGTTGTCCATCTGGCTGTCACAAGGCTAAATAAAATGGGTGACCTCTTAACAGATGATGTATCGTATATTTAGTTCCTGATACTAAAATACAAAAAATAGGCTGAGCTTTGAGTTTGTCTATAGCTACCATGTAAGAACTCAAAGCTGTTCTTAACACAAAAATGTTTGGCTCGTATTTTTAAATTTTGATAGTGTTAGTAATATTTTTTAACATTTTATTGGCTCTGTAAGTTAAACGAAGTTTGTAATTTAATTTCACTATTTCATTATTAGGATTATATAAAAGGAACTTTTATATAATCCTAATAATGAAATACGTGAAGACCTGACGTAATTCGGCAAGTTACGTCAGGTCTTCACGTCGACGATTCCGCAATGCTTAAAGACAAAAGTCTTTGAGCAATGCGTCCTACCCGTACTTACATACGCAGCTGAGACATGGACACTGACGCGGGATTGGTTCACAAGTTCAAAGTCACTCAACGCGCAATGGAGCGAGCTATGCTCGGGTCTCTCTTAGGGATAAGATCAGAAATGATTTAATCCGTAAGAGAACTAAAGTTACCACATAGCCCGCCGGATCAGCAAGTTGAAGTGGCAGTGGGCTGGTCACGTATGTCGCAGAACCGATGCCGTTGAGCAGACGAGTTTTGGAGTGGAGACCGCGTCTCGGCAAGCGTAGCGTAGGCGCCTCCGGCCCGATGGACCGACGACTTGCGAAAGGTCGCTGGTGGAGGCTGGATGAGGAAAGCGGAGGACCGGATATCTGGCGCGAAATGGGGAGACCTATGTCCAGCAGTGGACTGCGATAGTTGAATAGGAATAGGAAAAAAAGGAACTTTGATTTATATAAATACTTTATTAGATTTATAACAAATAGGTTGTCATTGTTACAATTGTTTTTTGAAAAGAGTGACTATCCGAGTTTCAAGCTGGATTCTTCTCAGTAGATAATAACAGTCCGAAAACAGAAACATGAAAAAATACAACGTATACGAAAAAAGCACTTAAAAAATATATTGTGATGAATTTTTTAAACTACTTTACAAAACATATTTTATCATTGTACGTAAGTTATGATTATTTTTTTCCTTTTTCAGATAATTGTATGGAACCCATCGTGCGCAAGTTTGACTCGCATTGGCCGGAATATTTGAGAGATATTTTTTGCAGATAAAGTTTCACTCCAGCCCTTTTACTTTTATCATAAATATTTGCATGTGATCCACATTAAAATGAGTTTCATATTTCCCAATACATTCTTCAGGGAGTTAATAAAATAAACAAAAGTTTGTTCATCGGTCCCGATTCAAAGACCTTATTTTCTGTTTAGTTTAATATAGAATCAGAACAAAGAGTGACTTTATTCGAGATGTTCTTAAGGTTCTATTTCTAAAATGTTTGTTTTCGGATAATTTCCCCTAGCAAAGAAAACCGAATTCAAGTTTGAAGTTCAATTGAAGCTCGAAATCCTATTAAATGGAATTTGTGAAAGTTATTGCGTATAATAGGGCATATTATTGGTTAAAAGCAATCACATAATATGGCCCTTAATTGATTTAAGCAGAATACTGATTTATAATTTTTGAAAGGAGGAAATTTCTTTTATTAACATAATTGTTTAGGCCGTTTCCGAGTTATATACTAATAAAGAATGAATGAAAAATGAACTAACTAGGTGGTAGACTCGATACTGAGTCGTTTAGGTGGGTAGGTACTACCGCAGTGCTAGATATCGTACTGTGAAACAGGAGTGTTATGCACGTATGTGTTTCGGGACCAGGTATAAGAGACTTACCACATACACCATTGAGCGTCGGTGGCTCAATGGTGTGGACTGTCGCCTTCCTACCAGGAGGGCTGAGTTCAAATCCCGACACGTACCAATGTGTTTTCGAATTTTCGAAAATATATGTACGTTATCCGACGCTTTTACGGTGAAGGAACACATCGTGAGGAAACCTTCATGCACGCCTGCGAAGAGATTCGAAGGTTGTATGTGAAGTCGTCCAATCCGTACTTGGCCCACATGGACGACTAAGGCCTAATCACCCTATACGGGTAGGCTCGTGCTCCTCGGTGGGGACGTTTAATGAGCTGATGATGATGATGTGTGAAGTCGTCCAATCCGCACTGGGCCCGCGTGGATGACTAAGACCTAATCACCCTATACGGGTAGGCTCGTGCCCCTCGGTGGGGACGTTTAATGAGCTGATGATGATGATGATAAGAGACTTAACATCTGTTGTATCGGGTGTCGGGTGCAGTGCGGCATTGATGGAGGATAATGACCGTCTATCAGTTGTTGGTCTCCTTAAATGCCGTTCTGTCATGGCTAGGCATATCACTTACCATCAGGTAAGCGTCCTGACCGTCCTGTACACTTATAACATAAAAAATCACTTGATTTAGCGGCTAGATCATGCAATATAATATCACTGTTTATTAATTACGTACACTTTTTGATTGATATTTACTTAAATATAAATATCCACTGACATTCACACAGCGCCATCTAGCCCCAAGTTAAGCGTGAAGCCTGTATTATGGGTACTAAACAAAGGATAAATATACTTATATAGATTTTTTTGTAAATACATACATATTATACATAGAAAACACCCAGCCTATTACAAATAGACATGTTCATGCACACAAATGTTTGTACTGCCCGGGAATCGAACCCGGAACCCTTGGTGTTGCAGCCGACCTCTCAACCGCAACACCAAATGGGTCGTCAAATGTATCACTTATATGTATTCGTAAAATAATTCTCATGAGCCAAATTCCAACTACAAACTCATTCAGTTTTGAAAAACGCTTTGAACTTTGGACATCCTATCAATACTTACTTACTTACTAGTTACCAAGTTATATCGTTTTACCAACGATCAAGAAACAGGGACCGTTTTATTTTCATCTTACTTAAAGCGTTGTTTCGTCGAGTTAGTAAGGTTACAGGAGACATCCCTCCTGACTATACTCGTATATCCTTTAATATTTTCATATAACGTTTTATATAATCCCTGAAATAGATTGGCATCACACTATAGATTGGTCGGTGTGGTACAACTAAGCATCAAGAGAACTTTCATCTCGTGTGTCTTATGAAATAATAAAAAACTCATCATCATCACATCAGCTCATTCTACGTCCCCACCGAGGGGCATGACCAGTAAAGTGTATAAGCGTTAGTCGTGTCATCAAATAAGTCCCAACCGAGAGGCAAGAGTCTACCCGTAAAGGGTGTATAGGCCTTGGTCGTCCACGCGGGCCCAGTGCGGATTGGTCAACTTCACGCCTACCTTTGAATCTCTGCCTAGCGTGCGCAGGTTTCATCCTGATGTTTTCCTTCACGGCAAGAGCGTCGGATAACGTGCATATAATTTCGAAAAAACATTAATACGTAGCGGAATTAACCTGCGTCCTTCCGATCGAAAGGGCAACAGTCCGCACCATTAAGCCACCGACGCTCATAGGTGTGGTCTGTAGGCTAATGATGATGATGAAATAAATCAGTAGATCACCGTATCTTTTTTACACGCATTTTAAATACACGCTGCATTAACGAGGACGTATAGACTCAAGTCGTCATTTATGTAACGGTATCTAGGGACTCCTTTGGCTTTTCGCTAAATAAATAAGCACCAAGAGAACGCTTACTTCATTCATAATTAATATGATTAAATCGCTTATTGGAGTTCTAAGTTCATTAATCTAATTTCAATATAGTTTTGCATTATTCATGCGCTTTGTAAATGTACGAGAAATAAGAGTATGTTTACCAATATAATGTTAAATAGACACACACAAAACACCGTTGAAACACTTCAACGGTCAGAACCCGTACAGATTCAAAGGTTGTGTAAAGTCGGCCAATCAGATGGGCAGTGGCGTGCACTCCATATATGTAAATAAGCAATTTTAAATAATTCCCACTTATTATTTTCACTTCCTTATTATTATTATTTATATATATTTTTCTTCGAATTCAATTGAAAACCTATTTGGATGGATTCAACAATTTGTATTTTATTAATATTGTATTAGTGATAATTGTATAATTTCTGATTTTGTTTTTATTTGGTTAATTGATGAATTTGTATGAGTGCAACTTACCTGAAATAAAGATTATTATTATAATTATCCTTCGCTCCACAGATTTGAAACCATAGGCAATTTGCTTGAGTGCTGTTAATGAAACAGCACTCAATTTGACAAAAATGTAAATTATTTATTGTTTTTGCGATTAGTGTCACTCACTTTGCATACCCTACTCATAATCTCTGTGCACGCCACTGTCCCTGGGTGGGGACGTTTATGAGCTGATGATGATGATAAAATGTCAGAATAGGTTGAATTTAATTTGTTACTAGGTGGTATGACCGATCCGCAATCGTCTAGGTAGGTAACCGCCGCAGTGCCAGATTTCGTTAATACGAGTGTTCCTTATTTTGATTGCTATTTTTGTAACACGACACAATAGATTATATACAACTAGTAATAAGATAACATCTCGGTTAAAGGTTGTGATGGAAAATAACGGCTCTAGTATTTTCTCTGTACAAATCTACATTTTTTAGTTTCCATTTACAATACATATGTCGTAAGCTGGCATATAATTTACTATCTTGTGAGCCGACTGGTCGTCTCGTTTACCAAAATCCAAAAAATCTATCAATTATAAAAAATGCAGCTCTCTAGAAACCGGCAAAACAATTAGCAGTAAGCTAACATACACGTTTTATTGACATTTTCTATGAAACTAATTGAAATTTAAAGATACACCGTTTTCCACATAATCTACTCCGAAGTAATCCTTTTTATATTACAGACAAGTTTGTACTTGAAATTTTCGGAACAAATTTTCTCGGCAACTTTTGGTATTCATTAAAATAAAATTCACCTACTACAAAGGATTTACTCATTTAGCTTATCTATTTTTACAGGCTCGTCTTTACTTGTAGAGTTCAAATTAATTAAATAGGTTTTCTTTTTGGTCACCCACGCGGACCCTGGATATTTGGTGAGAATGAGGAGACCATGTCCAGCAGTGTGCTGCGGCAGCGATGGATACTGCTTTTTTTCGAAATGAGTTCTGCTGTTGTCAGCAGATGGATTTTACACGTCACAATGAAATTAGCGACTGCAGATGGCTCTCAGCCTCATAAATGTACACAACTGATTGTCTGCATAGTTTCTAACATGTCTAGTTGTAACTCAGCTAAATAAAACTATAGATAGTGTAATGTTGTGTTTTTATTTGCTGTATAAAAAATATGCAATCCCATACAACGAATGTGTTTTTTTAAGTCTATGGTACGGAATCCTTCATGCGCAAGTTCGACCCAGTTTATTTCAAGAGATTGAGATTTATTCAATACTATCTATATAGTCGTATAGGTCATGTGTGTATGTGTGCGTTTGTATGTGTATGTGAGCGGTTATGTGTGGTGTAGCCGTTGAGGTGACACACTTGGATGGCTTCAGGGATTTCTTCGGCTTCGCTGCAGAACGGAAATTATATATGCAGTTTCCTTCACTCAATTAATTCGAATTGTTGATGTAATTGTTCATCAAATACAGTATAAAGGTACTGAAAGAATAAATGGGCTGAATATCGTCCAGTTTTGGACAAGGCCGTACATCATTAGGTCCATGTTGTACTTGTGTTTTATTTTTATCTGTTGTCTTGTATGTTTCGTTTCTCTTACATGTAATAAAGAATTTTTAATCTTTACTTTAGACGGATACCTATTCGAAGCCCAAATGAAGTCTCTATTTCAAATTATTTTAGCTTCAAAGATTTGACAAAGCCTTCCACTCTAGCGTGTTGATTCTAACAATACCGAGAATATTGCTTACTGAGGGAATAATTTCATTGGCAATTTTCTCACTAAGTTTTAAACACTTATTTTAATTCGCCGATTCAACTTGCCATTGGATGGTCATCCAACACGTTTCGGCTTTACAAACTATAAGGACATCTATGAAATAGCTTCTATTTATACTTCCACCATAAAGTTATGATGTAACCAATACAAAGGACACAATACCACATCGTTTAAAATAATTTACTTCATCATCATCATCAGCTCATTAAAAGTCCCAACCGAGGGGCACGAGCCTACCCGTATGTGGGTGTATAGGCCTTAGTCGTCCACGCGGGCCCAGTGCGGATTGGACGACTTCACCCTTTGAATCTCTTCGCTGGCGAGCGCAGGTTTCCTTAAGATGTTTTCTTTCACCATAAGAATGTTGGGTAACTTTAATATAATTTCAGAAATTCGAAATCACATTGGTACGTGGCGGGATTTGAACCTGCGCCTTCCCGATCGGAAGGCAACCGTCCACACCATTGAGCCACCGAAGCTCAAATAATTTACAATATATATTAATCTCGACGTTTCGCTGACTTTATGATTTACTGTGGACACGGAGACGCGTATGGGGAGGCAGCAGTAAAACAAAATAATTTCTATTTATTATTGCTTCCTTAACGTTATGCTCCAATTATGTTAAATTATTATAATCAATCGCGATTTAATCCATGAAATTATATTTATTTACCATAAGCATACCTACCTACCTATTTCGAAAACGTAGTGATTTTGATCACCCTCTCTATTCATTTCCTTATAAAATATTTCTTTCTTTCTTTCTTTCTTTCATTAATTTTCTGTTTTAGCATACTTTTCTGGATTAATTAATAATATTCTTGATGGCGATATTAACTAAACCATTTTGGAAAATACTTTTAAATTATATTTTTCAATTCTTGGTTCATCATCCTCAGCTTATTAAACGTCCCCACCAAAGGGCACGATAGGGTGTACCGTACAGGGTGTATAGGCCTAAGTCGTTCTTCAATTCTTGGTTAACGGGTATTAAAGACCCTCCTCATCTTATAATGTGTCTAGTTTACCTGAATTTGTCACCTATATCCCTTTATTAAGCCTATAAAGGTTAAGCTTTTTGGTTACGTAGCTTCATTAAGAAGTAACGTGTCGTAACAGCGGCTTAGTGTTACTTTACTGTATTGGTATTTTGTTTGCTATTTCTTTTGTACGGGGCATTTCTTTGAGTTGGGAGAAGCCGTAGGCAGCAGTTTCATTCGTTTGATAGCTCCCATGGGATTTCCCTTCTGAGACAAAGATTTGTGGTGTAGAAAATTGGTTTGTCACAGATATAGCTGTCAAATATTCGTATTCATTGTATTTAGCTTGACTTTATAAATATTTAAAATAAGACATAGAATGATGTTGTACCTTAAATATATAATTTCAAATAAATTGTTTTATTTTTGATTGTTTTCATTCAAAAAGTAATCTTATTTCTTTGTATTAGAATCTATCTCAGGATCGGAAAGCAATATTGCTACTTAGAAAAAACTGTTTACAATGTTCTTGTAATTTACATATGTTTTCAATGAAGTATAAGTAAGATTAGGTTGTATCTAAACTAAACATAATATGTAATAAATACTGCTCTTAATTAAATAAACCCCTTTTTTAATTATAAACCATTTCTACTATCAAGCATACACGCATTAAGAGATCCGTATAGGTAGGTTCCGACGCAGTGCCAGATATCGTCCCGTGAAATAGGAGTGTTTGCACTTTTGTGTTTCGGGATGAGGTTACTGTAGCTACTGAAATACCGGGTATAGGAGGCCTAACATCTGTTGTCTCAAGTGACGGGTGCAGTACTGCATTAATGGGGGTTATTAACTGTCTATATCAGTTGTTGGTCTCTTTCAATACCGCTCTGTCATGCTTATCATTTATCATTTAGGTGAGCTTCCTGACCGTCCTGTTCATCATCATCAGCTTATTAAACGTCCCCACCGAGGGGCACGAGCCTACCCGTATAGGATTATTAGGCCTTAGTCGTCCACGCGGGCCAAGTGCGGATTGGACGACTTCACACAGAACCTTCGAATCTCTTCGCAGGCGTGCATGAAGGTTTCCTCACGATGTTTTTCTTCACCGTAAGAGCGTCGGATAACGTACATATATTTTCTAAAATTCGAAAACACATTGGTACGTGTCGGGATTTGAACCTCAGCCCCGGTAGGAAGGCGACAGTCCACACCATTGAGCCACCGACGCTCGACCGTCCTGTTTATTTTGTTACATTAAAAAAAAGCTTTTTTATTTGTTTATACTTAACTATAGGTTACCCTTTAATGTTATTTTTTAGATTTCAAATTGAAATGAACGGTCGTTAGTGAAAACGTAAAGTAAATAGTAACTGGTACCGCTGAAACACGATGTCATAAGCAATACCTTAGTTAATTGAAGGTTAATTTATATTTTATCTCATTTTGACTTTTAATTATTTTGTCAAATTGATGAGTTCGTACTGTGATATTGACATTTAATTTAAAACAATTCTAAACAGGGCCAGGAATATTTTATTTTCCAGAATATATCAGACTTGGATTTGATTTTGATTAGACTGCTAATAATGATGTTAAAAGTATGGATTCGTGATATGCTCACAAAACAATCGAAAAAAGTGTTCCGAATGCAATATACATATTTCGAATGAGCGTACATTTACCTAAACAAAAGAGTCCAAACTGTCTTCGGCGGTTCGTTTTTGAGGCACGGATGGCGTATCTACTTATATATACAGAATATCATTGATTGCTAATATGTATTATGTTATACTAATGGTTTCATCTTAACTTGTGTTCAAAAGATAATATTAGGATATTTATTAGTAACTTAGATCACATTGCTCATAGATAGGATTGGGTGCATGTCATTAGATTTTTTTTCACGTGAAAGCACTCACACCCATACAACTTACATGAGTAAATCTCTAGGTAAATGTTGGTTTTATTCACCATCAGCATTTTGGCTATGAAGTCCACTGCTAGATTAGGCCTCGTAGTTTGATTCGTTAAGGGGTCCTAGAAGTTTTTTTTGCCTGGCAGATTTACAAAATCTCGATCGATGGTTGTGCCATTAGCCAGTGTGTTTGGCTTGAATCCTGTAAAATGTTCACTGGACCCCTTAAATAAATATTAAAATTGGTTTCCTGGGCGAGTTGAGATTTAATAAAGAAATTATTATGTTACAAGGCACTTGCAAAAGTTCTCCATTTCGTTGATTAAAGTCGATATTTTCAGAGGTAATTAAATACCTTTATAAGTACGAGAGCGTTCAAAACTATTTAGCAGTCAATGGTAGCAGTAGAAAAGTTAATTACATGAAGACGTACCCATATTATGTTTCATAAAAGGCAAATTAACTACATGTGTCTATATACAATAAATAAATATCCACTGACGTACACACAGCGCTATCTAGCCCCAAACAAAGCGTTCGCCTGTAATATGGGTTTTAAACAACGGATTCATATCCTTTTTTTTTGTAAATACATACATATTCTACATAGAAACACAAATGTTTGTACTGTCCGGAACCCGGAACCCTTGTAGTAATCGACATCTCAATCGTTACACAAGATTGGTTACACAGAAGGATAATTAAATTACCTATCATCATCATCAGCTAAGGGTGTTAAGGGCCTTAGTCGTCCACGCGGGCCTAGTGCGGATTGGACGACTTCACGCACAACCTTTGAATCTCTTCGCAGACGTGCGCAGGTTTCCTCACGATGTTTTCCTTCACCGTAAGAGCGTCGGATAACGTACATATAATTTCGGAAATTCGAAAACATAATCGTGCGTGGCGGATTTGAATCACAGCCTTCCCGTTAGAAGGGTAGCAGCCACCGACGCTCTCTAAATTAAATTACCTATACCAAACAATAAAAACATGCGTCGATGAAGCTGCAGTGTCAACACTAACGCAATGATTCGTCAACAGACCGATGACCATTATCTTCCCATGTTTGGGAATGCACTGTAAGTTGTTGGGCCCTACTTCTCAGGATGATATTCGTAAATACTGCCCAATCTGCGTTGAGCCAGCGTGGGGGGTACGGAAATGAAGGCACACTGTGTGGAAAGACTAGGCTTTATGATAAAAAAGTAAGGAACTCAATATTGTGGCTTTTTAAATAATAACATATCTACATGAATACAGTAAATAAATATTATAGATCAAAATTAACTTGCTTTTGGTGTATTTAGACTTGCCAATATTTACATGGCCATTTTTGAAGTCACCCAACAAACAGCAATGCTCGGGGTTTTCTTTCAGGAATAGAAAAAGCAACTATGATTTTTAAGGGGATTTAAGCTACCGACAAAGCTCAACTCAACAAGCAAGCAAGTTAAATGATAGTAGATCTAATTTAATATAATAAATAAATATTAAGGATTAAAATTAACTTGCTTTTGGTGTATTTAGACTTACCAATATTTATATGACTATTTTAAAGTCACCCTGCAAGCAGTGCAGCGAGCAATGCTCGGGGTTTTCTATCAGGAATTTCTATTCCTTCCGCAAATTCTGTTTCTAAAGCAACTATGCTTGTTAAGGGGATTTAAGCTACCGACAAAGCTCATCTCAACAACATCAGCAAGTTAAATGATAGTAGATGTAATTTAATATAATAAATAAATATTAACGATCAAAATTAACTTGCTTTTGGTGTATTTAGAATTGCCAATATTTACATGATCATTTTTAACGTCACCCTTCAAGCAGTGGAGCAATTCCTACAGCAAATTCTGATTCTACAGCAACTATGCTTGTTAAGGGGATTTAAGCTACCGATAAAGCTTAAATCATCAGCAAATTTAAGTGATAGCCGGTCACGTATGTAGTATACATGTGTCCACGATCTACAGCCATAGGTGTATACAGGGCGAGGTCTGGGATGGAGTACGTCGAGGCAGTTGACAAGAATGGCTCGATGGACCGACGACTGCAAAAATACTGATGAAAGCTGGATCAGGAAGGTAGTAGACTGCTATAGGTTAAAGAGAGAATGTCATCTAGTGATAGTTTGGGCAAAATCCTAAATTTTTAGAAAAGTGTTCTTTATAAGTTACACTTTAAAGCGAGGCGAGACACAAAAGATTTTACAGGTCACAGTGGCTCGTGATTATCGAAGCTTGAAAAGCTTTTTATCAAATAAATAAAAATAGTTAAGAATACAAAATTAATACAGAAATCGGTTAGTATTTTTCGGAAAAAAGCCTTGTCTGTTTTATACCAAATTTTAACAAAAATATTATAAAACAAAAAATTATCCATTGTCTGGACAAAGGCGAATTTATTTGTAAACAATGGCGGCTTTTAATTGATATCAAAGTTTTAAATCAAATATTTCAGTATTAAAATGAACCATATTCTAATCACAATAAGGCGTCAAAACTTTAAAAGTATACAAAGGACGTTCATTAAAAACTTACCAAATTAATTCGCAGTCATCTTCAAATAACAGCGGTAATTCATTTATCACACAAAACTTATTATAATTAAGCTAAATATTTCACTAAGTCCCAATTGACATTGACTCTCAAATCAGCACACTGTATTCAAATGTATATTTACAAGTTATATAATAATATTTTCAGTAGACAAGAATCAAGGTTGTCACTCGGCGGAACGTCGGCGTAACTCTGGCATCTGAGCTCGTTTTCGAGATCCGCGCATGCGTGACAACCTCATTCGCGATCCGAACAATCGACACAAAATCGCGCAATTTAACACAGACCGCTTCTACTTGTATAGGGAACCAACACTGTGCCTCTTTTGAGTGTAGCTGGAAAACGTTGTCGATCTGGTCGAACGTTAAGTAGCCTTTATTTTGTGAGTAGTAAAGTTTTAATTTATTTTTAGTGTTGGCTTTGTTCGAGTTAACCGCCTGTATCCTTGCCAATAAAGTAGGATGAAGACTTTGCTTTTAGACAAAAGGCGCTATGGTCAAGTAGACTTTTTAACTTGATAGGAGTCTTTATTGGGGTAAGATGTGCAGTAGTAGTCTTTCTAAGAAACAATACTCTCTTTACAAGAAATGGGAAATTTCACAAGAATTTACAAACTTACAGTCTTCATATGAAATGATTTTCCAGCAGCGGTATTTTCTAACATTGGGACCTTTTATTCTTTCCTTAAAGTAACTGTGCCACTTCCAGTGTCTTTATATCAGGTATCTCTTACTCATTTGCTTCTCATAATATAAAAAAACATATATCCAGAAATCATCATCATCATCAGCTTATTAAACATCCCTATCAAGGGGCACGAGACTACCCGTATAGTGTGATACGACCTTAGTCGTCCACGCGGACGAATCTCTTCGCAGATGTGCGTAGGTTTCCTCACGATGTTTACCTTCACCGTAAGAGCGTCGGATAACGTACATATAATTTCGAAAATTCGAAATCACATTGGTACGTGGTGGGATTTGAACCTCAGCCCTCCCGGTAGGAGGGCGACAGTCCACACCATTGGGCCACCGACGCAATGGTGTGGACCGATTACAGTAATATGCGTAATTATGTTATGGTACCTTATTTAAACGACGTTTCCGATAAACAGTTACTTTGTTATGCGGTAAAAGTTTGGACGCGTTCCATTAGGGAATCAAAACATGGCGAATTCGGAAACATTGGCGGGAAATATTCTAATGGTGACATGGTTAATAAGATGTAAAACGTTTGTACGTTATGAAAGCCTCCTGACCGTCCTTTTCACTTAAAGATATAAAAAAATTCAAGCGAAAGCACAAACAACCATGAACGAAACTTATTTTAATTAGTATTACTGAAATATTATTCGAAGTTACTTTCACCAGTCATAAAAGTTGTAGTCATTTGTCTTTCTGTAACTTGTCTATAAGTAGGCACAAAGTTTGGTTCAATAAAAAAAACTGAATGAAGTTTAATTAAACTTTAGTAAATCAATTAATTTTTGATTTTGAAATGCATAAGTTTATTAATATTTTGAATAATCAATGAGCTCGAAGTTGTTGCGACGCAGCCTACATAAGAGTCTAATCGATTGACCTTATGACTAGACTAAGTACTAGTCTAAGTACTAAGAGCGTTTGACTTTGTACTCGTACAACATGCCATCTTCTAAGTATAACAAATAACTTTTGAATTGGGGTGATGAGTAACACAGACCTATAATATTTTCTTCAATATAACTTTGGTATTTTTATGCAGTCGACTGCCGGACATAGTAAATTAAAATCTGTCACCTCATGTGACAAGAGTGGTAGCAGAATAGGATATGATTTCACCACCCTTACTTTTCATGGGAGTGCCGTAAGGTTACAGAACATTCAGCAGAGAATGGGAAGCTCTAATTGCACCTTACTTGTTTACGATACAACTATCTCAAACTAGTCCTAACAAACGTGGAGATTGTGACAAAATTCCACACGACAGCGCGGAGGCCTTGAATCAAGGATTAGACTGTCACAAGTTGTTTCAGGTTTCCTTCAACACTATTCATATCATGGGCATATAGCCATATTTATTACCACAAAATAAAAAAATATACTCAAATTATAATATTATGAAATTTAACCCATTTTTAACCCTAACTATGTCTTGTATGTAGTCCATCGCTGGCTTATCTAGCAGTGGATTAACCTCCCTCCTTTCTCGCGACCCTTGTCAAAAAGGAAACTTCCAAATGATATCCTATAGCCGGGTTCATGATTCTTAGTGGATTTCCAGTGCCTATTTCATTGATCGGAAAGTTGTTAGTACCTGTAAAAGTAGGATTATGTTCTGGAAGGAACAAGCACACTGCTCACCTGATGTAAATGAGTCATTTTATTTTCAGTATCAGACGTCATAGAAGTTTTTTGCCGGTCCTTATCATATTAATATGCTCTCTTTGTATTTATTAATTTATTTGTCTAGGAGATAGATTTAATTTCTAGTTTTGCATCAAATGAAGTTGGTTTAATTTATTCGAGTGTAGGCCGGGCCCCTTTATAACTGTAATATTGATTTTCTAAGTGCATATATAACCAAAATAAACATAACGCAAGTATTATGTAACGTGTCAAACTTATTTCGCTTTAAGTCTTGTAGAGTTCAAATCTGTTTCCAAATGTTATTTATTTTCTTGATAGCTATTTAAAGGCACGTTAAACCAAATTAAGTACAGCTGTAGAACACAATATTTCGTCAATCAGATAATATCGTCGTCATCAACTCATTACACGTCACCGAGGGGCACAAGCAACGTGGCTTCTGTGCGGATTGGCCGACTTCACGAACAACCTTTGAATTTCTTCGTAGGCGTGCTGCGCAGGTTTCCTGACGATGTTTTCGTTCACCGTAAGAGCGTCGAATAAACATACATACAATTTCGATAATTCGTAAACACATTGGTACGTGGCAGATCGTACTAGACGGGGATTGAATGGTGTAGAATCTGACTTCCCGACCTTGACATCGGTCGTCAAATACATATTATTATTTAATACGCAATGCTTAGTAAATTCATAACAAACAAACAACGCACTTCAATCCCAAATTGCTTTCGATTTGGATTTTTGTTTTTTCAATCAATACAAAGCTTTAGTCTTTTTACAGCCCTCGAAATATCCAATTTGTAATTTAAAGCACTGATTAATTTTATTTGCAACTCGTCTTTTCCATTTAAAAGTCTAACTTTAATACTAGCCAAAATGAAACTGAAAAACGACTTAACAAAAATTTTACTCTGGCTTTTATATATTGACAAAGGGCAATGCCTGTCTGGTTGGAATAGGTGGTCTGTTATTTGGACGGCATTTTCTCTTGCATGTATATTTTGCAGGCTTTGGATAAGTTCACTTACCCGGTGAATCTGTAAAGACCATCTACAGCCCCAACGAAAGTTTAATATATGTACCGTAAATTTGGTTTCTGTTTACTTTCTTTATATATCACTGACAGTTTTGTCAAGTTCACTTCAGCTAATCTAGAGATGACCTACAGACAGGCAAAAAACAGAAGTGTTTTGGTATTTGTACCGTGTATTCATTCATTAAACGTTAACTAAAAGTAGGTTAATTTAATATTGCAAACAGAAGCAATCATAACAACAATTTGTATATACGAGTTAGTATCAGTACCCTTAGCAACATTACGTAAATTCAAAAATCAAAATTCTTTATTCAAATTAGGCTTACAAAAAGCACTTATGAACGTCAAAAAATATACAAAAATATAATAAAAAAAATTAAAATACTAAACTAAAAATATGAATTTTGATGCTTTGAAAAAAAGCGCTTCAGTGGATTGGCCTGTTGAGAAAGAAGCACCCAAGAAAACTCAACAGTGTAGCCTTTTTTAAAAACAATTACTTAATGTAACAATATATCATAAACACTGAAATAGCTGAGCAATTTAAGACCAAGGATTTTTATCACATAAATATTCGTCAATAGTGTAGTACCCTTTTTTAGAAAGGTGGTTTTTTTCTAGCTTTAAACATGTGTAAAGGTAACTCGACAATATTTTGCGGTACCTTATTGAAAAACTTTATACATCTTCCTATAAAAGATTTACCTACTTTATGTAGTCTCAAGTCCGGAACAGCAAGTTTGTTTCTATTCCTAGTATTAAAATTGTGTGAGTCACAATTTTTTTTAAAGGTATGATAGTATTTACGGACGTAAATTAAATTTTCATAAATATATTGTGATGCTACAGTCATTATATTTATTTCTTTAAAAAGTTCCTTAAGAGAGTCACGGGGTCTAAGGTTGTAGATAAAACGAATAGCTCTTTTTTGTAGTACAAATATTGTATTAATGTCGGCAGCTGAACCCCACAACAGTAGACCATATGACATGACACTATGAAAATAACTGAAATAAACCAATCTTGCTGTTTCTACATCTGTCAAAAGCCTTATCTTCCTAACAGCATAAGCTGCCGAGCTAAGTCTACCAGCCAGTGATTCAATGTGAGGCCCCCATTGTAACTTTGAATCTAAAGTTATACCAAGAAATGCAGTGGAGTTTACAAGTTCCACTTGATCATTATTCAGAGTTATGTTGGTCTCGACCTGCCTTACATTGGGCATAGTGAATTTTATACATTTAGTTTTTTTTGCATTAAGTAAAAGATTATTAGCAGTAAACCAATGCATTACTTGAGACAGAGCTCTATTTACATCGTCAAAAGTCGCCTTACGTCTGTTAACATTAAAAATCAATGACGTATCATCAGCAAATAGAACTATATCCGAAAGACTTTTACAATAGTAAGGGAGGTCATTTATATATATTAGAAATAATAGAGGGCCTAAAATTGAACCCTGGGGTACTCCCATGCGCAAAAGGGCACCATGCGACTTTGTGCCATTAATACAGACTTTTTGAACTCTTTCAGAGAGGTAAGATTCTACAAGACTCAATGAGCATTCTGATACACCGTAATGTCTCAACTTTAATAAAAGTGTTTTATGGTCGACGCAGTCAAAAGCTTTAGACAAATCGCAAAAAACTCCTATTGCATCATGTTTGTCCTCCCAGGCATCAAAAATATGCTTAATAAGTGCAATCCCAGCATCAGTAGTATTTTTATTTTTTGTGAAGCCAAACTGTTTCTCATGTAATAATTTGTTAACGTTAAAATGTGAAAGCAACTGATTGAATATAATTTTCTCAAATATTTTACTTAATGCAGGTAAAATAGATATGGGCCTAAAGTTAGATGGATCACTTTTATCACCGGATTTAAATAATGGTATTAATTTACTGTATTTCATTAAATTTGGAAAGAGACCTTTATCTACACAAGTATTAAATATCAATGCTAGATGGGGTGCAATACTATCAATAATTACTTTTATGATATGAGTAGAAATACCCCATAGATCTTCTGTTTTTTTAATATTTAATTCCTTGAAAGTTTTGGTTATTGTGTCTGGAGTTATGTGCTTAAAGCTAAAAATTTTTTTGCATTCAGAAACACTAGATGTCAAAAGAGAGCCAGCAATGGAAGAGCTTGAATTTAAAGTGCTGGTTGTTTCAATTGGAATATTGGTAAAATAATTTTCAAATACACTAGCTACTTCGAGATCCGCGCTAACAATATTATCGTTAATTTTAATGGAGAAATTATTATCGCGACTCTTATTCTTACATGTTTCTTTGTTAATAATATTCCAAGTGGCTTTAATTTTATTACCAGAACCTATTATTTTGTTACGCAAATAGATCGACTTGGCTGTGTGACAAACTTTTTTAAAAATTTTTGAATAATTTCTAACAAAGGCAATAAATATTGGATCCGAAGATGTAGCTTTCAAGTTATATAAATTAAAAAGTATATTTCTACTTTTATATATGCCTGGTGTCGCCCAATCACAGAATTTGGATTTGAAATTATTTACTTTAATTGATTTTGTTAAGAATATACAATCATAGGTACTTTTGATAACATTAAATAAGTTTTCATATAAACTGTCTATATTTGATACATTATAATGCAATTGAGAAATTATTTAGTAAAAAAATCGGAATTTTAAGGGTGCAGGACGGTAAATAAAAATAATGAAAAAGCTAGGGTTTTTAGCTAGGTTCAATTGCAATAGTTGACCAGGATTTTTTCTTCGGATTGTGAATTGAAATAACATGAACAGTGATGAAACTTTAATCTGGGGGCACGGCAGTGCCCCCGCCAAGTCGAGCGCGAAGCAAACACTGCCGTACCATCCTTTACAGGATCCATTTCGCCGCATTTTCAGGCCCGATTTGAGAACCTTTGGATAACCAGAGCGCTGAAATTTTCGTCATCTAGTAAGATAAATAACTTACTTTAAATCCAAAATTTCAAGTCTGTAGGTCATTTAGTTCCGACGTTAAGCGAAAGCAAAGTTTCGCATTTTCGACAACACTCACTCACTCACTCACTCACTCATGATCATCCAAAATAGAACTAGTACTTCCCATTAATCAGAAAGCTGAAATTGGGTACAGAGTTAGGGTTTAATGGCTACATAAAGGGAAAACTATGAAAACTTCGAAAATCGAAGATCTGGAGTACCTGGTGACACTGCTTAGATAACAAAATCATCAAAATAGAACTAGTACTTCCCATTAACTCACAGAGCTGAAGTTTGGTACAGAGTCAGGGTTTAATGGTTACATAAAGGGAAAACTATAATAACTTGGATAATCGAAGATCTGGAGTACCTGGTGACCCTGCTTAGATAACAAAAGAGCCCAGCCAAACTATAAGAGATTGACATACCGCCTTTAAACAATAATATATTAACATGGTGGGCCGCTTCATCCGATGTCAAAAATCGGGGGGGCACGGTAGTGCCCCGCCAAGTCGAGCGCGCTAGACCAATACAAACAGACATGTTGGTGCACACAAATATTTGTAGGTACTGCCCGGGGATCGAACCCGGAACCCTTGGTGTAGTAGCCGACGTTTCAACCATTACACCCAATGGGTCGTCTAATATTTCTTTCAAGTTTCTACAAAAGAAGTAAAATCCCACCAAAAACATCTGTAAAAATCTAGCCAAGTCTCGATGGAGCTGCTTGATTATCTCTAAAAAGTAATGAAATCAAGACAAAGACGTGCCAAGTCTAAGGCCTTACTGCAATTAATTAATGATTCAATAGCCTTAATAATAAATTGATTGTAGGCTTGATAAAGCCTAACGTATAAAGAATGTTCAACGGCCAAGTCACACAACATCAACCATAATAATTAATTATTGCAGTAAGGAACCTTAGACTTGGCACGTCTTTGTCTTGATTTCATTACTTTTAGAGATAATCAAGCAGCTCCATCGAGACTTGGCTAGATTTTTTTACAGAATGTTTTTGGTGGGATTTTTGATTACTCGAGACATTTGGCGTGCCGATCAGGTACGGACGCATCCCTGAAAATTGGGACGTCCCGCGCAAATCGGAACACCTGCACACAATAGAAGAACCTAATTTCTGTCAGTTTGTATAAGAAGGCCTGTTCACTGTTTTTCATTGTGAATGAACCCACGATCCATTTGGTGTTGCGGTTGTGAGGTCGGCTGCAGCACCAAGGGTTCCGGGTTCGATCCCCGGGCAGTACAAACATTGTGTGCATGAAATGTTTGTTTGTGATGGTCTGGGTGTTTTCTATGTATAATATTATGTATTAACAAAAAAAAGTATATAAGTATGTTATCCGTTGTTTAGAACCATAATCAGTTCACGCTTAACTTGGGCTAGATGGCGCTGTGTGAATGTCAGTGGATATTTATTATTTATTTATGAAAGAAAGAAAGAAAAAAGAATGAGCAGATTAAAAATTACTTGTACACTTTTTTTAGTACAGGTATGCTATACTAAACAAAATGTAAACATCATCCAACAACAAAAGCACAAAGCTAGTCTAGACAGAAAGATATATACGATTTGTCGGTTTGCAACTGTCACGGCGTAGCGTCCCGTAGCACAGTTGGCACCGCGCCAGGGTCGACGACCTGCTATGTGCTACGAGAGAACGCTACCCGTTTGTTTGCGAATCCTGTTTTTAGTTACGTTCTGAAAAGTAGTTATCAAATAAAGAAAGAAAAAATATATTTGGTGCAATTCAAATTATTACATGTTAGTCTATCACAGAAATAGTTATAGTAAGAGAGACATTGTAAGTTTGGCCGAATTTAGTATTATTTTAGTGTATTCTATGATCTGTTTGAAGCTAGAAAAAATAGTTTATCAATGGAATGTCAATTCTTATCATACAATAGCTCTTTATTTACAATCACATGGTATACTAATATTAGTCTTTGTTTTCTGAACTAAATACAAAAATACAATATTACTAATATAAATATGTAAGTAATTTATAATATCGAAAACATTTATTTGAATTAGTATTAGTCTGGTTTATCTTTACAACAAAAAATATCAAAGACGAGTGAAACTCACAGCAATTTCTCTCTTTACCATATCTTTTCCTCGTCCCATATTTATCGTTATACCCTTATTATGCTATGTTTTTATGTACAAGCAGAGTCACTGAAGCCATATAAAATTAATTCTTTAGAGGAATTTCGGCCTCATATTGTAAACGGTTTTCATTAAATCAAAGGTGAAGTACCTTTATTAAAGGTACAATAGAAATAACAGCCTAATTATAAGTTCGCACATTTATTGTGCTAATTGTTTATAGGCAGCGTCAACAGAAAAGCTAATGTTAATTTTTGGTTGGGTTGACACCTCATCTGATGGTAGTACACCATCAGATGAGATAATGATCATGATGATGGTAATCTCACCACAGTAGTGTTGACCACGGAAGAAGGATATTGTACTTGTTTTGAAGTGGAGTTGCCATACCATACGGCATTATTTTTAAATAGCACCCCGTCACAGGATAACAGTGAAATAAGATTTAGTGTGACTGTAGAAAAGGTCGATGTGTAGGTACTGTGTTTAGCATAATCATTACAGCCTAATATGTCCACTGCTGAATGATTGCTTACCCTAATGATTTCAACGTGGGCCGATCCCTAGCAGTAGTCATCAATATACTACCCGTCACCTTAACCAGGTCATTTTTCCATCTGGTTGGGGGTATGCTTCGGTTCCGTTACGTGGACGAAAATGATAAAGACTGTAATTTTTTTTAATATCTTAGCGAGGGCAACACCATCAATGTGTTCCGTAAAGTATGACTAATTTGACTAACTAAGTGGTGGACTCGGTACTGAGTCGACTAGGTAGATACCACCGCAGTGCCAGATATCGTCCCGTCAAATAAGAGTGCTATGCACTTTTGTGTTTGGCGCAGCGCGGCATTGATGGAGGATAATAACTGTCAATCATTTGTTGTTCTCCTTCAATGCCGCTCTGTCATGGTTAGGCTCACCTGATAGTAAGTGTATCACTTACTATCAGGTGAGCGTACTTACCGTCCTGTAAACTTATAACATAGAAAAAATACTACGTTTACATTTTTTTTTTCGAACTGACTACTGCTGTTGGCCGCAGATGGCCTTAACAGTTTCGTATACACTCTACATGATCATTGTTGAGTTGTTGATCTTGACTTATGTCAGTGTTTTGTTATGTCACTTCTTTAATAAATGTTGTAACGGCTACATCGAGTTGTTTCCCTTTCCTTAGTTATTCCAAGGAACTACCAGGACATTACAATTGTGATCTACACCTTCTCTTAGCCGCTTCTTGTATGAGCTGGCGGATCGATATACCGATGCGTGGAGAACAGTCGCGCACACCCGGTGCAACGGTCTCGGTTATCCTGCAACCGTGGTAATCGTGATAACAGAGGTTGGTATTAAATATAGCTATATAAAAAAATTAGATATGCCTTAAAGACGACATTTAATTTAATTGCTATAGAGGATTGCGCTCTCGCAGCATAACATTTAAAAGGAATAAATAAATGATCTGGAAAGGTGAATGTAATATTATGCATATTTGATTAAATACTTACAATATAAAAACACTATACCACGAACAAATAAAATATTTTTACTCAACAGAATAATTAAAAAAAACCCTTCAAATAATCCACTGACATTCACACATACCATGTAGCCCTAAGTTAAGCATGACGCTTGTATTACAAGTAATAATTAACTGATAAACTCACTTTTTTTTCTGAATACATACTACATACATATTATACATAGAAAACACCTGGGTGTGTTAACGTATCTGTTTTTATTGGTCTGGACCAATAAAAACAGATACGTTCAGCACACAAATGATGACACTGTCCGGGATCGAATCAGAGCATTTGTGTCATAGCCGACATCTCAACCATTGAAGGAATAACTGTTAAAGTTGACCCTAAGTCCAGCAGTGGATTGTCTAGGGCTGTTAAGTATGTATTTGGTCTCACATGTAAGTCATATTTATTTTATTGATAGGGCAACCAACAAGATAAACACTGGTACAAGCAATAAGAAATTAGATACAAACATAAAGCCAAGGGTCACCATACTCGAGAAAACCTCTTCTTTATATGAACCAAATATTGTCTAGATACTTTTATTCATGTATGAAAGTCAGGACTCCCTTGATTTACATACATGAATAGGAATTGCAGTCCACTTTACATGATCGAGTATGGATGTATTGTTATTAGTTTTGTATAACAGCCAATAAAGGAACAGAAGTTAACTTTATTAACATCTACAATAGGCTGATAATAAATTGTAATAAACTTTTGATTCCATGTTAATTTATTTTGGACTAGCTTTTGCGTGCGACTTCGTCCGCGTGGAATAGTTACTTTGGCCTAACGCTCTCTTTCACCCGCTACTTCGTTTATATAGGTGAGTTAAAACTGCGATATCTCATAAGATATTCATTTGAATTGAATGATGTAAAGGGCAATTTCGTTTAAAATGAAATACTTGTGATAAATAAAGTATTTATTTGGATAAGGATTGATATCACATTTATGAAAATAGCTTCGCAAAAGATGCATTATTATAGAAAAAAAATTTAGCAAAAAATATATTATAGGGAGCTAACCTTAAAAGATAGACATATGCTGTCGCGGACTTTTTTGTAGACCTTTAAAAGGGTAACAATACTCTAATACATGACTTTTGCGAAACTTTAACCGTTTACGCAGCGTACGCAGCGGAATCTCCAAGTATGAAAATTTCCCCCCGGATTTTGAAACATTATTCATTGCTGCTCCGCTTCTATTTCATGTAGCGTGATGATATATATATAGCCTGTAGCCTTACTTGATAAATGAGCTATCTAACACTGAAAGAATGTTTCAAATCGGACCAGTAGTTCCTGAGATTAGCGCGTTCAAACAAACAAACAAACTCTTTAGCTTTATAATCTATACTAATATATATATAAAGCTGAAGAGTTTGTTTTTTTGTTTGTGCAGTCATTTGCAGTCTACAAGGACACAATATGTAGTCTCTTATTGTCTGGAAAAAAAAATCATCATCAGCTCATTACAACGTCCTCACCGTTATAGGCCTACCCTTATAGGGTGGATAGCCTTAGTGGTTCAAGCGGGCTTATTGCGGATTGGCCGTCGTCACGCACAACCTTCGAATCTCTTACGTCCGATTTGAAAAATTCTTTCAGTGTTAGATAGCTCATTTATCGAGGAAGGCTATATATCATCACGCTACGAGTAATAGAAGCGGAGCAGTAATGAAAAATGTTTCAAAATCGGGGGTATTTTTTCATACTTGGAGCTTCCGCTGCGTACGCTGCGTAAACGGTTAAAGTTACACAAAAGTCATGTATGAGAGTATTGTTCTCCTTTTAAAGGTCTACAAAAAAGTCCGCGGCAGCATATGTCTATTTTTATGGTTAGCTCACTATAACATATTTTTTGCTAGTAAATAATTCTGAAATTGACCCCGAAACCTTTAAAGTTGGAGGGAGGGGAAATCCTATGTATAGTGATAAATGAAAGTACCGTGTTATCCCGAATTTAATGCGAGCAAAGCCGCGGAAAAAGCTAGTATTAGTATAGATTAGCAGCGCGCCGCGGTTTTGAAGTTACATAAAAATCCTTTTACTTAGTTGGTTTATTGTTAAGGAGTAATGTTCATGAACACATTCACACATTATAAAAAATAAAATAAAAATCATTTATTTCGAACGTGAGTCCATAGTATTGTAACATTTATAACAGACTTTCTCATATTTTTTTAACAATTACTTTACTTTCAGTTATACTCGTATTAGCAGGAGGGTGGAGGTTAAAATCCTGCCGCGTAGCAATTATTTCTAATTTTTGAAATTATACTTACTTACGACGCTCTTACGATGAAGGAAAATACATGAAAACCTGCGCACGTCTACGAAGAGATTCGAAGGTTGTGCTTGACGTCGGCCAATCCGCAATAGGCCCGCTTGAACCACTAAGGCTATCCACCCTATAAGGGTAGGGTCGTGCCCCTGATGAGCTCGGTAGGACGTTGTAATGAGCTGANGTTGGAGGGAGAGGGAAATCCTATGTATAGTGATAAATGAAAGTACCGTGTTATCCCGAATTTAATGCGAGCAAAGCCGCGGAAAAAGCTAGTATTAGTATAGATTAGCAGCGCGCCGCGGTTTTGAAGTTACATAAAAATCCTTTTACTTAGTTGGTTTATTGTTAAGGAGTAATGTTCATGACACATTCACACATTATAAAAAATAAAATAAAAATCATTTATTTCGAACGTGAGTCCATAGTATTAGTAACATTTATAACAGACTTTCTCATATTTTTTTAACAATTACTTTACTTTCAGTTAATACTCGTATTAGCAGGAGGGTGGAGGTTAAAATCCTGCCGCGTAGCAATGTATTTCTAATTTTTGAAATTATACTTACGCTTATCCGACGCTCTTACGATGAAGGAAAATATCATGAAAAACCTGCGCACGTCTACGAAGAGATTCGAAGGTTGTGCTTGACGTCGGCCAATCCGCAATAGGCCCGCTTGAACCACTAAGGCTATCCACCCTATAAGGGTAGGGTCGTGCCCCTCGGTGAGGACGTTGTAATGAGCTGATGATGATTTTTATTTTCCAGACAATAAGAGACTACATATTGTGTCCTTGTAGACTGCAAATGACTGCACTGAAAGCCAGTTCTTTCAGTGCAGTCATTTGCAGTCTACAAGGACAACATAAAAGCGTTGTATGTCCACTGCTGACCAAAGGCAAGATAACTTAATGACTTGAAGAGTGTGAGAAATCACTGGTCATGAGGTTTTCCTTCGGAATGAGATTGCCATTCCGAAGGAAAACCTCATGAACAAATAAATATATCATTAGACCCCGAGACAAAATAAAGAAACACAAACTTTAGAACTAAAATAGTTAAAAAGTAGAATCTTGTGAATATTAAAAAAATAAATTAAACACGCAATGTTTAATTTGGTTTTTTATTATTACTGCTTAATATTTAAGATAAAACCGGGATAGTTGCCAATATGTTTAAAAAAACCTACTCCAATTTTGCAAATGAATTAATGTTATTTTATTTAACATCCAGGTTCACAAAGGTTTATTTGGTATAATAGTATTTATTCAGGTATCATATTTTTTCTATCCCTTATAACCTATATATAGTAGGTAGGACACAAGTCAAGCAAGATTACTGGAGGTTACGTTCATTACCTGATGACCTGGTTAAGGTGGCGGGTGGCAGATGGATGTCAACTGCTAGGGATCGGCCCGGGTGGAAATCATTAGAAGAGGCCTTTTTTTTATGTTATAGGGAGCAAACGAGCAAGAGAGACGCCTGATGGAAAGTGTTCAACTCCGCCCATGAACAACAACAACCTTCGTTCAGCAGTGGACATAATTAGGCTGAAATGATGAATGACGTTCATAAAGAAG
Organism: Leucinodes orbonalis; assembly: GCA_019425675.1. Taxonomy (NCBI): domain Eukaryota; kingdom Metazoa; phylum Arthropoda; class Insecta; order Lepidoptera; family Crambidae; genus Leucinodes; species Leucinodes orbonalis. Next base: position 98,551 of record PQWD01005678.1, read on the forward strand.
TATAATATTGAATGAACACAATACAGTTTCTGTAGGATAATTGGCAACGACAGAGTGTACTAAATTAAGAAAGCAATTCAATTTGTACGATACTGTAAAAGGATGCGCGAATCAAAGAGGAATTCCTACTACAAGTTAATTTTGTAAACGTTAACACAAGGCAACTGGAATCTTTTCTGAGATAAAATGGGATATTCTTTTTATTAAATTTGTTTTCGGTATATGACAAATTGCGACAGATCCCTGCAGGGATATCCCCAATTTGTGAAGCATACATTATGATATGATAAAGTATAGGTATTGTGAAAAGTGCGGATTTCAAGAATTTGGGCATTAAAGATAACAGCCTCGTGTATTAATATTTTTTATAGAGTCTTTCAGCATATAATAAAACAATAAACACGCAACACATCTACATAGTAGACTACGAGTCGAACTCGAGTCCTGCTTTGAGCTCATCTACTGGAATCATCATCATCAGCTCATTGAACGTCCCGAACGAGGAGCATGAGCCTACCCGTAAGGGTGATTAAGCTTTAGTCGTCAACGCGGGCCCAGTACGGATTGGCCCACTTGACCCACAACCTCCCGGTAGGAGGGCAACAGTCCACACCATTGAGCCACCGACGCCACTGGAATACCAATTCTATTTCACTAAAGATCGCCGAAATCAATAACGAAACTTAAGTCAATATGGATACATATTGTACGCGCTGATTCGACTCATAAAAACACCCAGACCAGACGATATTATTTTCCTAAAGTAGCCAACTATAATGTTAAAAGAAATATTATGGTTTCGAGTAAACGTTTGTCATTGGAATCTTGTCATGTATGAACACTGATTTCGGAGTTTACAAATGCCATATTTGGCGTGTTCACACCCTTTTTTGATAATCTATCGAGGCTTTGTCTATACGATGACTTCATTTTAAAACTGCATTTCACAATGAAACGATTGCTACAAAGGTAATGTGATAATTTAGCGTTAGTTAATATGTGATTTGTGAAAAAGATGTGAAAATGTTTAGTTGTAGTGTTGTTTATACTGTTGTTTTCTACTGTTTCGATTATTGCCACGAAAAATGTTGAGGGGTAAGTGAATACTAATTTAAGAGAAAATAGACTCTAGAAACGAGGCGTCGTTCTCCCTATTATGATTTTATTACAAACGTTAATAAATTAATTTCAAAGAAAGGATTAGACAAATTTTGTTATTGATGATGATGATTAGACAAATTTTGTTATTAAAAATAAAATACTTACAGTTCTTGAGTATATTTATACGTAGTACGATAGGAAATCGCTGTTTTAATTAATTACGATTTATTGCTTTCAGATCTAAACCAGTCCTTCAGAAGACTGTAGAAGAACTTTTCTCAGAAAGATCTCAAAAAATGTATGCTGGACCTTGTAAAACTATTAGAGCTTCACATCGGCAGTCCAAAATATGTAAACGCAACCCTGGCCTTACGAATGTTCTAGAGCTTGCCAGAACTCAAGCTATTAACGCATGCGAAGAATCTTTTCAATACGACAGGTGGAATTGTTCGTTGGTATTTAACAAAAATGACAAAAAGAAAATATTTGATAAGATATATAGAGAAACAGCATTCTTGCATGCTTTAGTTGCTGCGTCTATTACGCATGCTGTGGCTAAAGCATGCGCGGCTGGAGAACTTACTAAATGCACCTGTATAGGAAATTTTGGAAAAGCGGATAACTTATCGTGGAAGAACAAAGGTTGCGGAGACGACTTCAAACAAGGTAAAAGAGTTACTAGAAACTTCTTGGATTTCAAGCACGCTGGCACGGACCAAATTGCTGAAATTTTAAAGCAAGACGTTGTAGTTGGTATAGAATCTATAGGGGAACAAATGAGGGAGGTCTGCAAATGCCATGGATTTTCTGGCTCTTGTACTACAAAAACTTGTTGGAGAAGACTCGGGCCATTTAACTCGGTAATGGGGGTGTTGAAAAAGCAGTACCATCATGCAGAGAAAAGGAAAATTGTGAATTATACGACAAAGAGGGCGATTGTTGCGAAGGTCCGAAAGAAACTGAAAAATGATAGGAAGCAGTTGGTCTATTTGCAGAAATCGCCAAATCTGTGTGGGAGCACGAAAGGCCGGGTGTGTAAAGATAGAAACAATTGTGCTACACTGTGTTGTGGTCGTGGCTATTTGACAACCAAGAGAAAAATCAGTTACAGGTGCAAATGTAAAATGGTCAATTGTTGTTTTGTGCAGTGCGATACATGTGTCGAGGAAGTGGATCATTTTATTTGCAAATAAAGTATAAAATGGCAATATTTTTCAAATAATTTAAATCGTTTCCATTCTTGTGGTCTTGTAACATAATATGAGTTGTACAGTTCAAATAATTTTGGTACGTAAATTATTTCATCATAATTTAATTTATTGAAAACCTAAAAATGCTTACTGTGTAGATTTCTAAAATCTCCTCAATATTTAAGCCTTTGCTGAAAACAAAAACAGATTTAATAAAAACAATTCTAAGATAAATATATCCATACTGATTTAGTTTATAGTCGACTCGCTACAAATCTGCAATAATGTCTATTTTGTTTAGACTTACAAAATAATACCAATCTATTTTCTACATAACTCCACTTTAGGTCAATGCTTTTTTGTATGCTTCATCGAGTGAAAATTTTTCATGAAACAAGTATTATAAAAATATACTCGTAACTAGAAAGAAAGAAAGAAAGAAGGCATTTATTAAATCTAAACATCGCATATTGCAACTAATTAATGTGAGAAATAAACCATATATATACAATTTTACTAAAAACTTATTAATAAATATGTGGCGTGCTACGACGTCTAGACTAAACGGACTCACTCAGCATAAGCCACTAAACTATGTAGTCTTTATTCTTGTCTACAATACATTTTCAATCTTGCAATATTCTTATTCGCTCAACTGTGACGAATTGAGGGAGCTCAATGGAAAATATATTATTAGTCGTCTCCTTGAGATATCAAAACAAAGAAGGGGCTAAGAAACTGGGGGCACAAGAAGGTCGTTAAAAATAGCAACTTTGTAAAAGAGGCCTTTCAAATAACTTGAGTTGGTTTTGACATTTGTTTAAAGATAACAATGTGTGGGTATGAAGCCTTCGTCTGGGCAGCGTGGGAGCGGCGACTCACAGATAAGCTGTGATAACCATTTCACGTAGTTTATATAGATATAACGGACTTTTTAGTTTTGATTCACTAACAAAGTGTTATACATGGGACATTAAAAGATTGATACGATCGGGCTTTTTACAAAACGAGTAGGTAGTTTATGTTTGGAGTTGTTTAGCCTTCTAAGTAGTTTTGAATGTACGTAGGGTACTTCATTTAAATTTTGAGAAAAAGTTCAACACAATCATCGTTACTAAGTAGGTACATAGATTATGAAGGAATCGGATTCAGCAATTTAGTAAATTGATATCAGATATTCTATAAATTTAGCTTGTCTCCTATTTCACAAATAAATAATTCTCGATTCTAATGAGGAGGTATTATTATATTATGTGTACGAAATTAGAAATATTTGACTAGTAATTTAATCACAGACATCGGAATAACAATGGGATTGGGATGTATTGGAAAATCTATGAATTTAATGTTATAACGTGTGTGTTCGTATTACAATTATAGAAAGGTGAATGAACCATTTGTTAAGAAATAACTCACAATGAAATAATAGGAAAAATAATTCAGAGAATCCAAACAATTTTCCGCATTATTTCATATTATTACGCAAAAATATATTTTTATCCTCATCCTGAAACTTTTCGATACAATAAATAAATGTATTGACACTCCCTTTCATGGCCTGGCCTGGCCAAAATTTCGATTAGACTTGAAATTTTTTATTCGAAATAAAGGCCATTTGACGCCTTTGCTATTGTGTGGTCTTATCAATAAATATCCACGGACATTCATACAGTGCAATATAGCCCCAAACTAGTACCTATAATCTGGGTTATAAGCAATGGATTAACATACTTACAAACTTTATTTGTAAATACATACATATTACACGTAGAAAACCCACCCAGACCAATACAAACACATGTTCATGCACACAAATGTTTGTACTGCCCGGAGATCAAACTCGGAACCAACGCTCGGAACCCTTGATGTTGTAACTGACGTTTTAACCATCGACAAAAAGGCTTGGCGATAATAACAAATGAATTTATAAAACACGAGAATACCTTTTAATGCAAAAACTAAGAACTTCGACTACAGGCTCTGTGGTCGTTGGAAAACTGTTTTTCAGAACGCGCGAAAATTGGAAACAGCGCCATCTACATTCATTAAGAGCAATTAGTTGTTACAAGCATGTAGCATGCATTTGCAGGAACAACCGCGTCCTCTTATTTCTCAAACGTTAAAGTATCACGGTATGAGCATAGATGGCGTTATGTAGATTCTAAATCAATAGTTTATATAATAGTTTCTTATGATAATCTAATATTGCAGGTTGCTGGTGGAGGCTCTATGAGAAAAGCGCAGGTCCAAGATATCTATCGTAAAGGGGGCAACCTGTGTCCAGCAGTGGACTGTAATAGTTTGAAGCAGCATAAAATAGTTTTTTTTACATTCAAAGGTACAGGACGTACAAGATGCTCACCTGCTTGTAAGTGATACGCCTGACCACGTGCCTGACCATGGCAGAGCGGCATTGAAGGAGACCAACAACTGATGGATAGTAATTATTCTTTGTCAATGTTGCGCCCTACACCAGAGACAACAGATTTTCGGTCTCTTAAACCCGGTCATTTGACTAGCTGCAGTGCCCTCATCCCGAAACACAAAAGTGCATAACACTCCTGTTTCACGGGATGATATCTGGCATTGCGGTGGTACCTTCCGACGACTGCGACTCAGTGCCGAGTCTACCACCTAATAAAAAATATTTCTAGTGTTTAAGTACACAATTGAAACTTAAAAATGGACTTTTACATAATATTAAGTGATTTCCACTTATTCGCCCATTCTTCTCTACAGATGTGAAAGCATAGGCGATCTGCTGTAAACAGCTGCACTTAGTTTGGCAAAAATGTAATTTATTTATTGTTTACTCATAATATCTGTGCACGCCACCTTTATAATGGTACTTATGTTTAATTTGGCTATTAGGTACTGTTTCTGTTACTTTTAAAGCCCTAAACAAATTTGTTTCCGTTTCATGTGGCTGACCATGTAAGACCTTGTCCACATGCTATCGTCTGCAAGCACCATGTGCTCAAGTCTTAAGCCGTATCAAGTTATCCATTCGTGAACGATTGTACACGACGCTTTCGGCTCGCAACTGAGGGAGCGGGCTCTAAATAAATTTCACCTTTATACCAATCATCTCATAATATTTGAAATGTCATGTCTCGCTGACTGCGTACAGGGGGATTTTGANCGCCCTACACCAGAGACAACAGATTTTCGGTCTCTTAAACCCGGTCATTTGACTAGCTGCAGTGCCCTCATCCCGAAACACAAAAGTGCATAACACTCCTGTTTCACGGGATGATATCTGGCACTGCGGTGGTACCTTCCGACGACTGCGACTCAGTGCCGAGTCTACCACCTAATAAAAAATATTTCTAGTGTTTAAGTACACAATTGAAACTTAAAAATGGACTTTTACATAATATTAAGTGATTTCCACTTATTCGCCCATTCTTCTCTACAGATGTGAAAGCATAGGCGATCTGCTGTAAACAGCTGCACTTAGTTTGGCAAAAATGTAATTTATTGTTTTTGCGATCAGTGTCACTCACTTTGCATACCCTACTCATAATATCTGTGCACGCCACCGTTATAATGGTACTTATGTTTAATTTGGCTATTAGGTACTGTTTCTGTTACTTTTAAAGCCCTAAACAAATTTGTTTCCGTTTCATGTGGCTGACCATGTAAGACCTTGTCCACATGCTATCGTCTGCAAGCACCATGTGCTCAAGTCTTAAGCCGTATCAAGTTATCCATTCGTGAACGATTGTACACGACGCTTTCGGCTCGCAACTGAGGGAGCGGGCTCTAAATAAATTTCACCTTTATACCAATCATCTCATAATATTTGAAATGTCATGTCTCGCTGACTGCGTACAGGGGGATTTTGAGATGGTGCTGTAAAATTGCTTTTTGTAAAAACTAATAGTTAAATGAGCATCAAAGATAAAAAAGTTATGTTTTTTTTATTTATTTTGGCACAAAACAGTCATTACATAATTCATATTACTACAAAATACAGAAATAGAACTAATAGGCAACGAGTTAATCAATACGTAGTTTGTGGAGATGGAAAATTAGATTAACCACCCCCTATTCTTCCAGAGGGTGCCGTAAGAGGCTACTCAAGGGCATTACTTTCAGCAGAAACTGAATAGTAGCACTATCATTCCACCTGACCTTTTATAGGCACTGCTGTCTCAAATCCGCCTACCAAGCGTGGAGTTTATGGTGAACTAATTATATGAAAATACCTCAATTCTCAATTTCTTTCTCAATTCAATTTCTCAATTTCAAAATTGAGATTTTTGCAACTATGGTTATTGTGTCATTAATAGTATTTTTTTATGATTTTCGAAATAGAGTAATAGTAGTGAAGTAATATTGATATATTATAATTATAAAAGACGAAAATGACTCGCTTATAAGAACCATTGCCCGTTCAATATCATTAATTATTCATCTCATTTTAATCTAATTTTACTCTCATTTAAATTCATATATCTACAAAACTATTGGAGATTAACCAGACGTAAAATGATCCAGTATGAATCACTTCGATTGAATCCACGAGGCTTATTATACCGTTTTAAATCAAAATATGTATAAAACAGCTAATAATCATTAAATTAATGATTAACACACCGCATTATATGGCTAGTCTAAACTTACGTTATTATTATGACGCCCGTAATTGGTCTATAAACCATTACAGCCGACAACAAAATTGTGGTTAGTTTTCGATGCGAACTCGCATAATAATGTGGTGTGGGTATTATAGCAAAAATGTTCAAAAAAACGTCAGAATCGGGATTTATTTATTTATAAGCTCATATAATATCTGTAAGACCGTACTATTGGTACTAGGCGATGTAGTTTAAGTGAATAATGAGGATTTATTCCAAAATATAGTCAAAGTTAAGATCCAATCAATTCAAAAAATGTAATATTTTGTATTTTGAATACATAATGTGATATATTTTTATCATAAGTGGTACCACGAATGAAAATAGTATCGATACGATGCGAGTTTTCACTATAATGATAGTCATCAAGACAATACCAAATAAAAATTGTGTATTCAACCAATTACCGACATTAACAAAGCTTTATGACTAATCGTAATCTTTTGACCGCGATTTAGCATAATGTGAGCACCATTTTTTTTTAAA
>PQWD01005679.1:0-10621 GCA_019425675.1 Leucinodes orbonalis
GGTTTTTTTTAAACCCCAAATTAATGTGTGATTTAGTGGAGGTTAGAGCATCCTCTTACTTCATAGGTAAGTAGGTACTCGTCATTAATGTTTTAAATGTTGTTTCCCTGCTTGATAAAAAGCAAAATCCTCTTTCTTTTCGTATAATAACTCTATTAATCAATAACTACGACGTTTCTTAAACAAGTTTTTAATAAAAAGTGACATCGAAAAATGCCAAAATTTCTAAACAAAAGCAACAAGGTAATAATCTAACTGTTATACCGTAAATAATAAACGCTCGGGGTTTATTTACTTAATTAATAAGGAAAACATTGACGAAGAACAGATTGTGTTAATAAATCATGGAAACAAAGCTTATTGCTAGAAGGTGAGCAAGGAAGGTAATGAGCGATACAAAATATTCGTTAGGTACATAAGAAATTTTCGATAATTATTTAAGGGAATATTTCCTTTTCTTAAATTCTAAGACTAACTAGACCTTACCTACTACGCTTTATCACCGTACTGGTATTATATATTGTAACAAAATACGAGGATAACATATAGGTACTACGCCGTTAGTCCCTAACTACTCAATTGTGTGGAGCGTTTGCGATAATGACCACGACTGACAGCAGGTGTGATACTAGAACATATCGCACCTTCAGAAGTAAACTGACTTAATCCAATTTTTTTTGGGAATATTAAAACAGTCCTCGTCAGTTTTTTAGTATTAACACTTTGTATAATTTTTAGATAATGAGTTATTTACAAAATTTCAAGTGAAACAGGTTGTTTGTTCTAAAGACTACTGGAAAGGTTGATATTTTTTTAATAATATTTCAAAATAAAGGAGTAAATCGACGCTGAAAAAAACTTCCAATAAAGCGTCAGTTTAGTACCTAATAGACTATTTTGAACTTTTGTACAGATATGCCTCTTTATTTCTATATAAAGCCAATATTTCATATACAATTTAATACTAAACTAGGTAACAATAAAAAAAATTGCATTTTACAGTTATAAAGTGACCATACGACATGGGATCATGATTAAAATAACTATAGTTTGTCTATTTAAATGGCTTTTCGAAAATAAATGTATAACTATTTTGGACAGTTTAGTTTTTTACGCCTTTTACACAATGATGCCTCTATGCTTGTCTATTTTTTTTGTAGTGAGAGTAGCGACCACAAATATATTTTATTCGTACTGAACATACTGGGTGCCATTGTTTGTCTTTTCACAACAATCGTTTTAATACTGTGGGCCATAAGTAAGTACCTACTTTATATTTCATTTAATAATAATTATGCACGCAAATAGAGCATAGGTATGTAAGGGATCCCAGCAGACATCTTTTTGATATTGATAAGTAAAAAAATACGGGTATTAGAGACATCTGTTGTCTCAGGTGACGGGCGCAGAGTGTTAAGGAAAAATAATGTCAACCTACTGTTAAAATTTCCTTCAACATTGCTTCTGTCATGGTCAGGCAGTCACTTACCACCAGGTGAGCGCACTAACCGTCCCGTTCACCTAAGGCATAAAATATGAAATAAGTTCACGGTCTTGGAACCAAGTAGGTAATATTGATTATGTTAAATTCTAGTTATAGTAGGTAACTATTGTTTCTGAAAGAAGAAAATTCAATACCTATTACACCGTAACCCTAAACAATTACGTAAAATTTGTGTTTCGGGCTGGAGGGCAAGAAATGGAATTATAAGAGAGGCCGTAAAAAACTACCGCATCTAAAAGTATCAACGTCACAAACTAGTAACTACACTGTAGTTAATATGGTGTCCATAATTTATAAAGGGCCATCGTTTGACAAGAAACATAAAGGGCAAGCACTTAAATGTACCTAGACATAATATTATACTTAATAGACTACAATGAATACTCGTAGTACTTAAGTTGATACAGATTGTCGTTGTTGTATCTTCGTATTTTCATTGGTATTTTTTTGCATACCTAGGCTTTAATTTTTTCAGAATTAATATTTCCGAACCAAATGCTTTACCTGTACTTGTGGATTTCATAAATTATTTAAACAGAAACATTTATCAATCTAACAAGAATTTTAACAACAAAAGGAATGTTCCAGCTGAACAGGAACTCGCGGCATTCCAAGATATTTTTCAAATGTTAATGTAATACTTACATGAACACGTAGGTACCTAGTACTATAGTTAATATCACAGGTTAATATTAAGATGTAAGTCAACACCTACAAGTTGTTTTATTTAAATACTTAAACCTTTCAACTCTCTCGTTGTTGCTACATTTGTATTAATGAGATACCTATTCATCTTCGTCAGCCTGTAATGTCCCACTGCAGAGACAAGCCTTCCACATAGAATGGCAATGGGGGAATTGGGCCGTTACCCACCAAGCAGGCCGAGTGCGGAATGGTGGGTGTTAACCCATTAAACGCCAGACACAAACGAAATTTTTTTTGTCTTGCGTTATAAGGAATCATTGGCGGTCAAAGGGTTAACGGCTAACATCCTAAGATAGTAACCGGGATCAATGCCCTAACGTGCCTACGAAGCACGGAATCATTATCTTTTCTTTCAGGTGATTCAGCCTGCAATGTTCTTTCCAAACTGGAATAAATGGCACAAAAAGATTTTCACTTTGCAGTCCTCTCGTAGATCACTACACACTACTCCCAGCTTATTCAGCGCTCTAAGACGTTCAGATACCTAGGAATTGAAAACATTTTTAATTTTAACGCCTGTTGATTTATAAAGGCAATCCGACGAATAGTGTTCAGGTAAAGATCTGGGAAATCAAAATGAAATCAAAAAATATTTTTTAACTTTCACCGTATCTGATTCTGCTTTTGTACACAAAAACAGCTAACAATAACATCTCACCTCGCACGCGTAAATGTCGGCGTACACTGTGGGACGCCCTTAGGCATCGTTGTGTACATTTTTAAGGCCGAGAGCCATCTGCGCTCGCCAATTTCCCGGTGAAGCTGTAAGGGCCATCTACGGCCAACAGCAGTAATCAGTTTGAAAAAAATCATCGTCATTCTGATATAGACTGAAGGCTCCCAAACTGACTCTTTAGAGAAAATTGAGTTTTATGTGTATGAGGTAGGAGATACACCCAATATTCACATGGATTCGAAACCTACGGGGGACAGACCGCTTAATAATTAAAGGCACTAAGTGCGATTTATTTATGTATTGGTGAGAACATTGCAGGCCCGATTGCCTGAAATGAAAGGCGAGTCCATGCTTGAGTGCGAGTTTGAGTTTGAAACGTCAATACTGATGACTATTTTAACACCCTCCAAAATCCATTGGAACAATTGTAAAGAACCTAAATACCAAACTAATAATTATTATGCAGGTAGCTTTATGCTACGTTATAATGCTACGTATAAGTTTTCGTTAAGCACCCATTGCAATATTGGTATTATCAAATAACTTTATCTAAGTGATATCTATTCCCATGAAATATTGATAATAAAGTGATTTTAGTTTCATCAAATGAACTCAAAAGCTCATTTCTCACTGTTCGTATTCGACGATGGCGTTTTTGTACTTATGTTTCAAAAAATTATTATAACTCTTCTAGTCTTTGGTAAGTACTTATAATTGTTTTCTTTTTATTTTTTATGTGGATAAGTACATTACCCACTTCAACTAACTAGCAATTTTTAGATATACAAAAAATCCAGTGAAGTATTAATGCATAGAAACGAATATTTGTATTATATATCAACATATATAGGTAATACAATACAATTAATACCAATAGGCATTTCTGATCATTTTTTTTCTGTCATACTTAGATATGTACTTAAATTTATAAATAACAAAATTTTAATTAAGGAGGTACACAATATAAATTTAAACATAGTATGCATCTTTAGTATATTTTTCCAGGCATCCAGCCCTGTGAACACCCAAGTGACCTAAGCCTTTACAACTCGGCCCCACAGCACTACAATATAATGCGCGATATATTAAACAGTTCAATATTAACCATTGCTGTATGCTTTGTTATAATAGCAGTCTTTGCGTGTTTCGTGAAGATTTATTAATTAGTATTAACAAGTTGCATTGTATTTACGGAAATAATCCGAAGAATGAATGGGAATTATGGCTTAAAGATTCTTGAATGTGACAGTCTACGTAAGAATTAGACGACCCAGAAAATTTACAGATTTTTTTTAAAGTTAGGTACTGCGCTTAACAGCCTAAGATTATCTATTTAATCTGTGGATGGTGAAAGTTATTCGGTAAGATCTTGCTTCTGCACTCAACTTGTTGTGGTTCAAATGTTAATTACGCAAATACACGGTCTATAACTAGATAAATCTATTATTTATTAAAACAACAAATCAGTTTATTGTAACTTTATTAACTTCAAATAAAAAAAGATAATACAATGTATGCAATTATAACGCCGGCTGTGCTAGTCTACTGAGTAAAACTTCAACATCCTTATTCGTTCAACCGTAACTCTTATTCTAATAAGGCTACCCTTAAATTCTACCACTTCCAATCTTAAGTATGGGCCTGTAAAGACATCATGCAACATAGCATTAATAAGCAGCTGGGCTTTTTGAATGATCTATTTAAAAAGTAAAATCTTGAAAAAGCCAAACATTTTGTTATTTTTAAGTTTTGATTACTATGTAATTTGAGTAAAGATTTGAAAAAAAAACAAAAGTTGTATTTTTCTTTGTCATGAAGCGCATTTTCCTGTATAAGATACAAATTAAGTGCACTATATGTGCATTCAATCTTTTGTTAGTAGATACCTATGTTGCATGAAACCCCTCATTATTGCTTTAATTTTAATTAGGCATGATCCTACAACTAAATCTGCTGTAAAAATAATATCTTCGGTAAAACTTCAGATCTTCAGTAAGACTTTTCGATAAAAGTAATGGTTCTTTCGTAATAAATGAAAATGTATACTTTTCACAAGAACGCATTGCACACGAAAGTAAAAAATATATAGCGCTGTGGTACAAACATCTAACACAACCGAAAATGTATATAACGTAAAATGTTAAAAAATAATAAGCATAACAATAATAATATCAATATGCAAGCATATTCCTTTGAATAAACCTTACCATAATGTATACTTATGATATGCTAATGATATGATAAAAAATCTACACTGGGTCCAGCCAGCCACCTGAACATTTTTTATAAATAATTATTATGTGTATATGACTAACATGCAATTCAATAATAAATCTTACCTATTATCACTACAAATATTTCGTTAAGGCATAAATGAATATATTAATATATTGTCAGATCTATCAGGAAGCATGTTATCTTAATTAGTAATTGATGGCTTTAGTTTCATTACACTGGCGGCAAAAGAGGTATTATAATTGTATTTTTTAAGTCCCACGAATACGTCACGAGTGAGTGACGGATACGAAGTATATGCGCGTAACAAGTATGGATCAACTATTATTGATATTGTCGTACAAGAAAATTTTATTTATATTATATTAATATTATGTCATGTATATAACGTTGTTATTTCGCTCGCGTACCGCCAGTGTAATAATATTCCCTTATTGACGTTTCGTAAGCTTTATTGTTAAATCGAGATCACCTGAGTGCAACATGTTACTTTTATAATTACATGTTACATTCATGTGTAATTTTAGCTTCAAATTGTATTTGTAATTCATAATATTTATTGTATATACTAAATTTATAAGTTATAAGTGAGACGTAGCTCAAATAATTATATTTCGATTAAACATTACCATAACCAGAGGGCAACACATTAGTTGCAATGTTTTGCTTTAACAATTCCATATGTTCCAATATCTATACATTTAAATAAAATAATTGTTTGATTATATAATAAAAGAGTATTATTTTATGTACCTCCCCCAAATATGGCTTGAAGAGACTTAAATTTCTTAAAGATATAAGGACTAAGGTATACTACATCAACCAAACACCACTGGAAGTTTCACAAAAATGATTACACTCAAATTTATCGATTCAATGAAAATCGTTAAACCTAATTCTACCTTATACTCAAGTGCACTTTATGAGTTCTCACTACATTTATAGTTCCATTGGTTAGAATTACATTAGCCTCTCACCAAACGCAATGGGAGCGTTTCGTAAACATCCAATTGAGTCTAACGCATATATTATTGTACTCAAATGTTTAAGGCTAGTGTAGCGTAATACTTAGCCATTTTAACATTAATTGTAAGTATTTCAGATATGTTAAAATCAATTTACATATAACTGTAATAACAATAGCTCCAAATAATGAGGTTATGCAGAACGTTTTTACGGTACTGCTATCACGCCCTTCACGCTTGTTACGTGATAACACTATTATTTCCACTGAAATGTATACTATTCATTTAGACGTACTTATTGAATTGCTGATGCGATATGACTTGTCACATTAGAATTTAATAATAAAGCACTCGACACACCGTGCACCTAATTTAAAGCCAAAACGTTACGAATAATCTGATTCCTACCTATGAACTCAATTGTATGGAATATTAATATTCAATTTAATAATTCGTGCTAATTTTGTGCACAGTTCATTGTCAAGGCCTTACACCAACGTGTAATACTATATTTAATTTTCAAAAAATGGTTTATTAAACGTACTATCTGCATTTTTATAAGCTCTAGGTTTACTTATGGTAAAATTGACGGATACACTCGTAGTGTAACTATCTATATTTCGGAGTATAATTTAAATACGCGTGGGCATTTCTTACAAATTTACCATTTCTATGATTTAGGCACCTTAAAGTACAATTGAATAATTCTAATTAAATTTGAAAGCGTTCTTGTTGATATTGACGTCGTATTAATAAATCACATGTAATATTATGGTAAATTGACAATTGTACCGCAAGTAATAAACTGTCATGGCAACTCTGCACCGGATGATTTATTGGATTCCAATGTATTGACAAATCCAAGATAAATACAACTCTCTTGGACAATAACGCATGGACGGACATATTGATCAGTTTGGTTTGAACGTGAACAATAATGTAAGTTTAGGATATCAGCAATAACCATAGAGGTACCAGAGACAACAGTTACAATGCAGCTACATTATTCTAATTCATATATTTAATTGGTGTTTCGACATAATTGAATGTTCAATGTTAGTAGTTTCCAAAAGCAGGCTGCTCGTGTTTCAATACATTTTGCTATCATGTTCTGGCAATGTGTTCATTTTATCCGCTCAGTATGCATTTAACAGATCCATAAGGACGCTACGTTTATGTTAGGTAAATTATTAAAATAGTAGATACTAATATTTTTTCTTTTTATGCATGATCTTGTCAAAATCCAAAGATAAACTGTATAATCATTCAAATTTTTAAAAATAATTTATTGCATTCTATAAAAAAACGACTGCGCGGCTAAAATGAGCACAGTACACTCTTGTATACCAAATGTCTTTATAGCTAATAAAAGCCAACCTTTATTGTAATATAAACTATAAAATTCACAATCCTACTAACGAGGTGTACAGCTAGCACAAAAGGTATTAGACAACTACACTACTGGCAGTAGCCGACCATAATATGGGCAAATTATTACATACCCAACAGTCTCATTTAATGAACTCTTACGAGCCCTCTTTTTTGCTAACTCTACATTTCTTGTGTTCTATTCAATATATCGTGCCAAGCCTATAAAGGATTTTAAAAAAATCTACATTTATAATCATTTTAACTTTCAAAGCTAAGGGCTGCTCGGCTGACTTGTTGGTGGTTAATGCTGGTACCTCAGGGTCTGTTCTCGCAATTGGTTCTAATTCATATTCACGATATACTCCATCCCGGCATTTTAGGGTGTGCAGACGATAGCATTGTTGTAGAGAGATACTTATCCAGTGCAAGATGGTCCAAAGCTAAAACCGGTGCTCAAAACGAGGCGATGGTCCTTTGCACCAACCAACCAACCTAACTCTACAGGCCGTGGCCGATTGGGGCGATGCCAATTAAGTTACGTTTAATGAGTCGATGACCCAGGCGTGTTTGTTCTCCACTAAGAGGAGCCCGTTTAGCCAGGCTCCCACTTTTCGAAATGCATCTGTAGAGATCTCTCAAAACCATGTCTTCCTGGGTATGGATATTTCGTCAAAATTTAACTTTGGAAGTTACATAAAATCAAAAGTGCTTCGAGAAAGCTTGGCATACTTTCCAAAGTACGCAACTTTTCACCCAAGTTGTGTGATTTGTATGAAAATTTAATAATATTATCAAAAATGGGATAACATATCTAATTTAACTAATATCAATAGCACTTTGTTGTATAAGTGTAGAATATATATTAATTTGGTTTGAAATAACAACTGAATCTTCTGATGATATTTAAAATATTAATTACATTTTATCTTTGTTACACAAATTTCCTATAAAAATAATGTAATGATATCTCTTTTATATATAGATATAATTGATATATCAGTTTAAGATAAATGAATGTAAGTATACAACACAATGTATGATGATTCTAAATTATTTATAATAGACTCAGCACGATAGATTAGAACGCGACTATAAAGCCCATACGGAACATTTTACACTGCATTTGAGATTCGTATAAACTCCCAATTGTTACTCTTATCCTACGTATAGATAATACGCATTTTATGCTTATTCATTCGTTTGGACTCTCAAAGTCTATAGGCAGATTTCGTCAATTTAACGCACCACTAAAACTATAATCGAGTGTCTACAATGGAAGCATCAACAATTCGTCAATTCCGTGAGTGCTAAAAACATTAAATTGCCTAAGCTTAACAATTAAAACGTGTTAATTAGTAGACATCAAAATCGCTTGCATCCGCTTTGTGAATACTTTCGTGTTTTTATGCATTTACGGTTCGTAATGCAAGCAATTTTCATCTCTATAGCAATGGTCCTTCTTTTACATTTTGATATATTGACACACCCACGGTGCAGTACACAACCTGAGCTTACTTACAATAACTCATTCATTTTTGTTATTGGATAGTGTCAAAGACAGACGCAACAACATTCTAGTGGATCACTGATTTATGTATGGAAGAATAAGGAATAGTTGGAAATACAATCAGTCTTTTGAAATTATCAAATACTGTTAAAATAGAGGTAAATCAAAATATTAAAAACGAAAACTTAATAAAAAAATAATATCTTGAAAAAGGTATAAGTGTCATGTACGGTTTTTACTTACGAAACTAATGGTTACTTTTTCTTAAAACAAATCGCCAATAAAAGGAAAAAGAAAGAGGCGAAAATCTGCTTCGGAGAATTCCTTTTTTTAGAATTATAGATCTTATTTAGTTGGGGTGGGAAAAACGTCTGTAACAAAACACAAAAATTTCAAAATAAAACCATCAGACAACATATAATTGCATAATTATACTTCTTAGTCCTTATTGCAGTTCTCTACTGTTCAGACTCAAACGGCCTGCCTGCATCAGAGCCGTCGTAATTTAGGTTACTAAAATGTTCAAGTATATATTTCCAGCGATATACCGACTGCTGTGGTATTCAAACACTTCTTACTCATCTGGCAAGCTAAGTAACATCAGTATCTACCCTTGTGTGGCTATTAAAAATATATCATTAAAATACTTACAAAAATGTTACATCACCAAGTCACGTCGCAAGAGTAAAATGAGATTATTTTTGAGTATTCAATTTTGTCATCGAGTTACTGCGTAATTGAGTATGTTTCTAGAGGGTTGAAATCTTTGCTGGCCATGTGAGACGCATTATTTGCCATTCGATAACCCCAGAGTTCCATAGCATCTTTACATGCCATCTGTAACATTAAAATTTAATGAGTAAAAATATAACCTTATGGGATATGGCTACTGTTTAGTAATGAAGTATTTAGCAAATAAAAAGGCCCTAGTTGGTTGGTAGTTTAAAAACTTACCAATTACACACTTTGTATAAATAAGAATAATAAACACAGCTTATATTGGCACTACCTGCATTGCCATAATTATTTTTTAGTAAACCTGTTTTTTTTGTACCTCATCATCAGCTCATTAAACGTCCCCACCGAGGGGCACGAGCCTACCCGTATAGGGTGATTAGACCTTAGTCGTCCACGTGGGCCCAGTGCGGATTGGACGACTTCACACACAACCTTCGAATCTCTTCACAGGCGTGCATGAAGGTTTCCTCACGATGTTTTCCTTCACCGTAAGAAGAAGTTTTTGTACCTATTTTGCCAAAATTATTTTATGGTAATTTAGTTAACCAACATGCCTAGCCATTATGAATACTAATTATTGAAAAAATCTTTTGATATTTATACAAGACAAACAATTGACACTTTGAGATGTCTTATATTGTGACCTAGTAATCAAACAATATTCATGCTATATGTTTTGATTCCCATATGTTGCGTTGTGTCTAAAAATAAATACTGAAATCTTCTCGGAGCTTTGTATTGGTTTAAAGTTCTTACCACAGAGCTGGTTACGTGTATATTGGCAGGTTGCCAAACTTTTTAGCACAATTTGTAGTTTGGTGGCAAGATTTACAACTTGCCTTATTTAGCTTTATATCAATGTCTGCAATGAACTAGATAATAGAGTTATATGACAATAATCCACCATACAGGGCCAGTGC
>PQWD01005681.1:13003-34797 GCA_019425675.1 Leucinodes orbonalis
TGTGTAGGCTAAATGGTTCACGTGGCCCAGTGCGGACTGGCTGATTTCACGAGCAACCTTTGAATCTCTTTGCAGACGTGCGCTGGTTTCCTCACGATTTTGTTCGTTCACCGTAAGAGTGTCGGGTAAACGTACATATGATTTCGAAAATACATTGGGCAGGTCTTGGCCCTGAACCCTCCAGATCGAAAGGCAATAGTTTACACCAATTAGCCACCAACGTTCTGTAACATACAGCATTAAATTTCACTTAACTAAACCATTCCCATCAAATGTATTATATTACCAATA
The DNA here is from genome assembly GCA_019425675.1 of Leucinodes orbonalis. Taxonomy (NCBI): domain Eukaryota; kingdom Metazoa; phylum Arthropoda; class Insecta; order Lepidoptera; family Crambidae; genus Leucinodes; species Leucinodes orbonalis. The sequence goes on from PQWD01005681.1 coordinate 13,295, forward strand.
CATTTATTGCTGGTCTCATTGACGGTCGTTGGCACCTCATCCCGCACAATATCCTGCAGGAATCAAGTGCCATCCCGCCCTAATTGTGGCTCTCTACTTGAGGATCCTCCACGTTGAGTGACGCTCAGCTATGGTGACCATGAGTTTCGTTACGAGCGGGATCTCTTGAATGATAGTGTGTTGTTAAAATGAAGTTTATAAAGTTATTTATTTTATTTTTTTATTACTTGACTGTAGTCAATACTAGATGAGACAAATAAATGATACAGCAAAGGTCCGCCTTTAAAAACCCAAACTATTCAGGTTATCGGTGTGTAAATAGCGCGCCAGGTTTGGTTTTGTAACCCCACAATTAATGCCAAGAAAAGATGTTATCGCTGTTTAAATGTACTAAAAAATAAGAAGATTTAGAGAAATTAAGACTAAAATTAGTGGCTAGTAGCACAAGTGATATATGATGTTTCCTTATAATAACATATTTTACTACTTAAATAGAAATGCTTGGATTTAATGAGCTAAGTTTACTTTGTCCTAATGAAGGCCTTGGCCACCCTACTCCATAGGCACCTGCACTTAACGCCGCGGAGTAATTCGGAGGCTTAATTGTGACGCAGGGCGTTTTTGTTAATGAACCTAACCGGCTCGGTTCTGGGCTTGTTAGGGCTCCAATCTTACAGGGTCTTGTTTGAATGTAATGTTATATTATGTCGAAGGTTGACAGTTCTTGTTTATTTTTTATATTTGGTTTCAGGATAGGTTAAAAGTTGTTTATTTCGTCTTCCTAACCTATCGCAGTAAACTGCTGGACATAGATATTCTCGATTTTGCGCTAGATATCTCACTGTGGGCACTGAAGCTAATGAAATTGCCGGGTATAAGAGACCTCTGCTATCTCTGGTATCGGATGCAGTGCGGCATTGACGGATAATATTAACTGCTTATCCGTTGGTAATCTCCTTCAATGCGGCTCTATCACTGTCAGTCATACCACTTACACTTACCATCAGGTGAGCGTCTTGACTCTCTTGTACACATTAATATAAAAAATGATGCCCTCCGAAGCATTGAGTCATCAATTCGATTTTTTTTAATAAATTAGTTGATAATAGGTAATTGAAATATCTCTGGAATCAAATCATTGATATTTTGAGCCCACTTTAATGTAATCTTCTCTAGTAGTTGGAATACGAGCAAATGATAAGTAAATTGGTGCTCTTACCCGCGCCCGTTTCAATTTTAAACAGCACCGCTGTCTTGTGTTTATTTGTAAACCTTTCAGCTTTAGTTTTCTCGGCTTGTAGAGTGAATTCGAAGAGGACATGAAAGCTTCCATAAAAGATGTATTGTCAATGTTCCTACTGTGTTTATTTCTACTTGTATGTAGAAGTAAAAATTCTTTAACATAAGACCTTCGATCAAAGACTTTCATTGATCCGCTGTATTCTACAAATGCGAGTTGATGGTGATCAGAACCGTGTTTGATGTACGCTTGCGTCCTTATACAGCATGAAATAAAAATTACAGAATATTTATTAAAATTTAGTCCTTAAAGGATACTCATGAATAAAAAGTAATAATCTACTAGCGGTTCTGAATGGTCTTTCATATGAAAAAAAAACAATAAATCTGTATCTCTGCGTTATCCATTCTAAGCAAATACGTCGGGGTCGATAAGTGGATTGACTCACTGCGACCCGTTTCGGTTTTAAACAGTGAATACAGTTGCTGTATTTTTATATACTGTATGTATTTTAACTTTTGCTATTAAAAGGTTATTTAGTTAGTTAAACAGTTATTTTTATTTATACCAAATTTTTCGAAGGTAAAATTGATTCCGTGCTTTGAAGGGCACGTTTAGCCGTCGAACCCGGCTACAATCTTAGGGTGGTAGTCGTAAACACCCACTAATCCGCATTGGGCTTGCGTGGTGGGTTACGGCCTAATCTCTCCATTGTTATGTTGTGAGGGAAGGCCTGTGCCCGTTATAGGCTGATTATGATAATGACTACATATAAATAACAACAAAATAGCATAGTCATCCTTCCCTATTATTGTAACAAAATGTTTATTTCTCAATTCATCCGTAAAATGCTAAAACAATGTGGTTCGATGGTAATCATAGTAAAAGTTCCTTGCTTAAATTGGGGCAAAATGGCAATGTGTATATTATATATCCCACCCCATAGGATCCCCTTAGTTCAACATTATTATGGTCCTCGTGCGTATAATATTTCGATGAGCGTTTGTGTGCTATTATAATTAAAGGTGGGAAGATTAAACCTTAACACGGTTCCCAAGTCAGTAAACTCAACAAAACCTCCATATGTACACCCGAAATTTTTCCCCTCAAAATATTAATGCACCCGTAATTTTAATCGCGAATAAAGCGAGAGAGACGTCCAGCCTTTTGTTAGCGAAATCACAAAGGCATTTTGGTGCAGAAATAAAATCAACCGAAACTTCGCCCCTCACAATTTCGTGTGAAATTCCAAGATGCCTTAAATTCTAGACCCACTCGAACCTAGGTTCAGAATGACACTACGCCGTGGACTCAACACTGAATAAATTTGAAACTGTTTTGGGAGATGTGGTTCGCCGGACTTTGGTGTATGTGCAAGCGAATTTGCGCCTTGCGGTCTTTGTTTCAGACATCATTAAACTTGAAACTTATTTTTATATAATACACCTAGTGCCTACTTTGTTGTACATGGACTTTGAAACTTTTTGCGGGAGCTTTAATAAATCAATAGGGTAATGTCAAAGTCATACCCGAGTCGGGAAAATATATATTACGCTTCTATATTTACTAGAATGTGTATAGCTTAGGCCGTCTTTTTACATAGGTTTTGAAATTACATTATTAATTGTATGGTGTATTACTGGTACCAAATTAGGATGACTAATTTTTGTTAATAGGTACTTGTTAACTCAAGTATGTGTCCCAAAATTTTAGGAAATGGTACGTGTTGCCGGATTTTGGTTTATTTCTAACGAATCAGATTCCCTAATTGCCCGTATATTTTCATCACAATAAACACTACCCAGAAGCAATGGAAATCGGGAATTAAATTTAACCGCTCCAAAATGTATGCTACAATTTAGCTTTCCCTTATCTTTACAAAATATCAAATTGCGGCACGCGCTAAAGCCAGTATGTATATCTGTTACAGCAAATTCCAAGGTTTTCCCGGTGGTTGTGATTATTATTTTACAGAAGGTAAAATAATATTTTAGGAATTGAACTTAGTTATACAGTTTTATATATACAACTTAGTTACTCCAGCCCGTAACAGTTGACTGCTGGACTTACGTTTTCTTTACGATATTGAAGATTTCTTCTATAACTACTGCTTCTCGTGTTAGGGTATACAAGTTGGTGTAAGTGAAAGCTGCTTGTGTTCTCTGCGGAATTTTCAATCTCTGAGCCATCTCTTATTCGTACAATGTAGGTCCGATGATTGCGCTGCGCGCACAGTTATCTTCTTGAAATTGTACTGGTTTCCACGGAAGAACAGCGTAGAGTTGTCTTGCAGGCACCTCTACATTATAAGCTGAGTGGCGACCAATTTAGTGTCATTGTTGATTGTTTAACTTCATATTATTAGTCTAAGTACTTATAATTGATTTCTTTTATATGCACATGTACCTATGAAAAAAACACTAAATAAACGTTTTATTATTATTATTACTTACCGTCGTCACTTTTTACTAGGTGGTAGATTCGGTACTGAGCCGTCTAGGTAGCTACCACCGCAGTGCCAGATATTGTCCCGTGAAATAGTTTTGCACTCTGTGTTTTGGGAAGAGGGTAAAATGAGCTAGTAAAATTACAAGAGACCTAACATCTGCTATTTTATCAGCGCAGTGCAGTATTGATAGAGAATAATAACTTTTTATCAGTTGTTGCTCTCAACTATTGCCGCTATGTCATGGTCAGGCGTATCACTTACTACCCGGTGAGCGACCTGACGTCCTGTAAACTTTATAACATAAATAATAAATAAAAAAATAACTGTTATAGTGCCCACAGGAAGAGTAAGGATGATAAATATATTCTAACCTGCCTCATACATTTATTTTCATCATCAGATCGTTAAACGTCCCTACCAAGGGGCACGAGCCTACCCGTATAGGGTGTATAGGCCTTAGTCGTCCACGCGGGCCCAGTGCGGATTGGACGACTTCACGCACAACCTTTGAATCACTTCGCAGCGTGCGCAGGTTTCCTGACGATGTTTTCCTTCACCGACCGTCGGATAACGTACATTTATTTTTCTAAACTTCGGAAACACATTGGAACGTGGCGGGATTTGAACCTCAGCCCTCCCTTGTAGGTGGGCGACAGTCCACACCATTGAGCTACCAACATTTATTTTATGCTGTCCTATTTCAAATCCTGAAAAAATACTTGGAAAGAAGTAGCACTGTTAGTGTAATAGTGTCACACTACTGTCACAAGTGGGAGACGGAACGGGCTAATCACCCCTGCTTGGAGAGGGTAATACTTAGTGTGAGTGCGGGGTAAATTGAAGACAGCGGGGGATTGTACTGTACTTAATTCAATCAACACTATGTTACTGTAATGGGTTTTGAATACGGTAACCATGATAGTTTTACAGGACACATACATAAAAAATATTAAATTTTTCACTTTAAATTATTGAAGATTTGGAATCACAGTTTCTAGTATTGTCACTGCCTTCCTGCAAGGTTGAGAACCTGAAGCTGTGAATATGAAATCCTAAAAACGTTTTTGGAGACGTTTATAAATTCATGTTATTATAAATGAAATAGTTGTTACTAGATGTCAGCCTTGTTTTGCGTCGTCTAGATAATCGCGTCAGATATCGTTTCTGGAAATAAAAGTATTATGCACTTTTGTGTTTCTTAATTCGGGTAATTTAGCTAGTGAAATAACCAGGTTAGAGAGGTACAACAACCGTTGTCTTAGGTGCGGGTGTCGGACGCAAGGTGTTTATTTGTTTATTATTGGTTACCGTCAATCGATATTCAGTGAACTAGCCGTCTTGTTACGTAACGTAAAAACGTTACAAATATTGCGGCAATGCCTTAACTCGCACGGCTACGTGCAATCCAGGTCGACTCCTGAACCGGAATCTAATACGTCAACTGTCTTATACATAGCCAGACAAATTAAAGTAAAACACGTCAACAAATACATAATACAAAGTTGTAAAATTGCGTTACCAGTACAAAATCCTTTAGTAAACTCACTCCCATCGGGCACAATAGGAGTGAACACGTGAAATGAGATGTCTCATAACACTGGGATACGAGTCTGCTCGCGCTTGGGTGCACTCCCGTTGCTGACGATGAATACGATTCTCACACGTTGAAATGGGTCACACACAATTTCAGGTGATTTTTTAAACACTTATTTAATGTGATGACTATGCACTTGAATATTCGTAGGAGAACTAGAATGACCGACATATCGAACAGAATTAGCATAGGAATTGGCTGCTAGGGATTGCCTGTGGAATACAATGATGGACCGAGTAACAAACACAATCGTGGCATTCGTTTACGCAGAAAATTCCTTTTCATTTTTGTCTATTGATGCTAACAAACTTTACAAAATTGAAATTGTCTACTACACATAAGTTTGCTCACCAGACTTGTCCTTATTACAAGAACATGTCTGCTCCAACGACCACATATGAAATCGGCCAATGCAATGACAACCTGTTACGTCAAGCCCTCAAAACAGTTTTTGTTCTCAGGGTATATTATTCCCACTGCAATGCTGGAAATTATTTTCTACTGCTGTATCCTTAACTCACTGTCGACTAGCATGTGTTTAAACAAGTGAAACAGTAAGTATCATTAAATAAATCAAATTATTATGAGCGTCGGTGGCTCATTTGTGTGAACTGCTACCTACCAATAGGTAGGTTCAAATCTCGCCACGTACCAATCTTATCGTTCTTGTGGTGAAGGAAAACCTGCGCACGACGCCTACGCAGTAATTCAAAATTTGTGCGTGAAATGGGCCCTGGGCCCGCGTGGATGACTTACACCATTTACGGGTAGGCTCATGCCCCTTGATGGGGACGTTAAATGAGCCGATGATAGTGTAAAAACGTATTACTCATTACTCAATATTATTTACGTAAAAATTATTTAAATTTGTTTATCCGTTGATAAGTACTCATAGTAATCGTTGCTTGAATTGGGGCTAGACGGCGTTATGTAAATCTGAGTATTTTTTATTTATTTTTATTAAAACACTGCGTGCAAACTGTCGCCTTCCTACCGGGAGGGCTGAGGTTCAAATCCCGACACGTACCAATGTGTTTTCGAATTTTCGAAAATATATGTACGTTATCCGACGCTCTTACGGTGAAGGAAAACATCGTGAGGAAACCTTCATGCACGCCTGCGAAGAGATTCGAAGGTTGTGTGTGAAGTCGTCCAATCCGCACTGGGCCCGCGTGGACGACTAAGGCCTAATCACCCTATACGGGTAGGCTCGTGCCCCTCGGTGGGGACGTTTAATGAGCTGATGATGATGACGCCACCAGCAATAATAAACAACAGTACCGATAACGACGAATGCCCGCTCGGGCGGTTCGTACGTGGGCGGAATAACGGGTTCTGTCCTTGACAGATGCTCGTTTTTATAACAAATAAAGTATGTCCCTTTATCTATTACAATGTAATTTTTTCCCCTTAGAGGACAGTAACTATATCAGGCAGTTAGGAAATGTTTACAGTAAACTTGATAATTTTTATTCAACCGACTGTGTGGTGAAGTCTGATTGGATTACACCTATCTTGGCCATGGGTTGCGTAAAAAGTGACTTAATAAAAGTCGTTTACGCCAATGAGAAAGTAAGGAAATATACGATAAATGGTCATGCATTTTTCAAATTTATTTATTATACTGTTCATTACCAGGTTATTTCATTTTAATGTTCTCAACATACAGTTAACTTTCTAATTATCAATATGTTTTTACACACCATCAATTAATGCGTTGATAGCCAAACAAAAATGTACGAGTATAATCAATTTCGTGTAGTGAAACTACACTATACTATAAGAAAAGTGAGTAACAGTGTACAAAGCTTTAATAATTGACGTACAAAGCTATTTTCAATTAAAAATCAACGAGTGTCCAATCAAGTTAGCGTACAGCGAGTGCGCGCCGCGGCATACTGTCCGTGACAGATATTAAACTCGCGTCAGAGCTACTAGCCGTTATATAATTATACCGAATGAATGCCGCCGCATTCGTTATTAGTTACATCCATGATATAAAGACTGTACGTTCATACTAATATGAAGATGATAGATAAGATAAGAAATAAGTTAGTAGTAGACGGGAATAACTATCTCCAAAAACAATGAATAGTTTTTATGGGATAGCGGGCAAACGAACAGACGGCTCCTCGATGGTAAATGACGTCACTTATGTACACTTGCAATAGAAATGCGTCGCCGGCCTTTTAAATTTGAATACGCTCTCTTCTTGGTCGCCAGGTCGTAACGTTTTTCCACTTTTGGGTACCTTTAGATAATACTACAATAGTCAAGGAAATTTTTAGCTTTAACTAAATCAATTGTCAGACATTGTATGGGGACCGGAGAGACACCTTTAACAAATAGTTTATTTTTAACGAACCTGTAGAATAGAATTTTTCTACATCATCCATTTCTTGTAATTTTTTTGCCACATAAGAGAAAACTTATTAATATCCGTAATACCGATAGAAATACATAAATAAATATAAGGATCCACTGACACTAACACCGCGCCATCTAGCCCCAATTTTAGCATAGAGCTTGGTATTACGGGTACATAATAACGAATGAACAAACTTATATATTTTTTTGTTTATACATACATAATATACTTATAAAACATCCAGACCAATACAGACATGTACATGCACACAAATATTTGTAATGTCCGGGGATCGAACCCTTGGTGTGGTAACCGACGTCACAAGTATTACACCATATGGGTCGTGAAATCACATCCGGAGCGAAAAATCCTGACGTCCTTAAAATTGATTTTTCAAAAACCTGCTTGAATTGCGGGTACTGCATTTGGTATTTAGTATTGAACTTGCTCATGGGTGGCACAGCTTTATTCCCTCGGTGTTCTTTTGCTCCACATAAGTATAAAAAGATAAATTAAAAGCCTTTAAATAATCCAAATGAAACACGGAGACACATTAAAAACCCAATGTTAAATCTCCGCTAAAACAGTCTATTGTAAGAGTTTCATGGCCGGCGTTTGGCTAGATTTTTATTTCTCACTATTTTTCACGTTTCCAACCCTTTTTTGTAGTAACACTGACCAAACGTAATTGCTTTTGGAAGCTGAGGCTTTGTGCGGGGGTAACGCCTTTTAATCCACAAATGTATATAAAATTGGGAAGGGCTGGTTTATATTTTTCAGCATGTGACTTAATAATATGTTTTAAGCAATTTTAAGTATTCTTTGAATTCACCATTTGAAATGCTTTTATTTTATTACATGTCATTGAATAAGTTTAACCTTCATTGTAGTTCTTAAGAAAAATTACCTAAAAGATGTAACGAATAATAGGTTTCTTATATTATACTGGTATAAATATGATATAGAAATCGCACTATGAATATATTTTAGGTTGATGTACTGAATATTCAGCAATATGTAAAGCATTAATTGCTTAATCGGTAATTAAAACTTAATGAATGGAAATAAATGCTATAGAGCGTCGGTGGCTCAGTGGTGTGGACTGTCGCCTTTCTACCGGAGGGTGAGGTTCAAATCCGACACGTACCAATGTATTTTCGAATTTTCGAAAAAATATATGTACGTTATATATATGTACGTTAATATATGAGCGTCGGAACGCTCTTACGGTGAAGGATAACATCGTGAGGAAACCTTCATGCACACCTGCGAAGAGATTCGAAGGTTGTGTGTGAAGTCGTCCAATCCGCTCTGGGCCCGCGTGGACGACTAAGGCCTAATCACCCTATACGGATTGGCTCGTGCCCCTCGGTGGGGACGTTTAATGAGCTGATGATGATGAAATGCTATTCGTAAATAATTTGAATCAGGGTACGGCCCTGATTAAAATTATTAATACCAGTATTGCAAATCTAATTCACTAGTATTTGAGGCTTTGTCTATTCAGTTTTGGGCTAGCACTATAAAATGTGTCTCGAAGAAATCGCTATAAGCGATACGACCGCATAAATTGCATTTTTTTCTCTCAATTCCTGAACGACTTACTTGTTTTATGTGTGCAATAAAGACTTGTGTCTATCTTTCTTGTTTTATGTCTCTATCTATGTATGTATCTACCTAATGAGTTTACAAATGTATAATATATGCCACCTCAACATCCACTGAGTCGTCACGTCCACAAACGCATATAATGCATACCAGGAATATACGCGAAACAGACTCGGGGACACTTCACTGATTCATATTAAGTGCTTTATCTGTCACTGGCAGATCTCAGAGGCTGAAGTGGATTGTTATTGTACAGCCAGCTTTAAAAATACTCGTAGATGAGTTCAAATACATATTTAATAAAATAATGGAATCTATAATTAATATTAAGAAAATCAGTTACATAAGCCAAAATAAGTATTAAAAAAAATTAAAATTACTGAAAATATATTTGCAGTTCTTATATTTTTAGAAAAGTTAATAAAGAGTGAATTAATTTGGAAAGTGTTCAAATAACTCATCATGCTGACTCTGATATATGATGTAATTTAGATGTGGAGATATGACTGAAATATATTTTTCGTCTTAAATGAAGAGACAGGTAGGTGTGAGATGTCCTACCATACATGTATTGGACCATACCTCACTTAGTCGTGCATTCTGCACCCGCTTCTATAGTCTAACAAATTACCATCACGTGGGTGGAGGGTACTCGAATGAGTACCCTCAAAAACTCTTATTCCAGGGAGTCTAAGTCCAATAACTGAAATCATACTTAAAAAAAAAGTAAACCCATCTCCTCCACTTAGAGCCAGATATCATGGTCTGTCGCTTTCCTAATCCAACCTACACCAGCGACCTTTCACAATCATCAGTTAATCGGGCCGAAGGACGTCCTAAGCTACGCTTGCCAAGACGCGGTCTCCACTTCAGAACTCGTCTGCTCCAACGGCGATCGGCTCGGCACCATATGTCACCAGTTCACGGCCACTTCAACATGCTGATCCGGCGGGCGTTATCGGTAACTTTGGTTCTCTTACGAAAAATAATTAATCCGTTAAAAATCTAATAATCATAATAAATTACGTTCCCCTGAACACCGGCCATTATATTTTTAATTTATCCCGACAAACTTGCGCGTCGCAAAGGGTGGCGACGCACTGAACTTTCCGTACACCCCCAAGTCGGATGGAGAGAACATTATGTAAATACGTAGCGAGGTTCATGATTAACTCCTGGGGCCTTAGTTCTTATCAGCACTGGTTTGTTTTAATACAAGCCGCGCTGTTCTTTTGAAATTCTACCGGCCTCGTTCGGATAGGGGGAAGTTATTTGGATACAATTACTTTGTATGGTGCGTTGTTGCTAAATTATAAAAGAGTTTCTTTTAATAAATATTTAACGTGATTTTATTAATAAAATGTTGTAAAATGGTTACTAAATAAACGGATAAAATTACTTGCATTTGGATTTCCTAATTACATTATAAACACAAAACTCCTAGACTAATACAAGCAAATCTGTTCATGCACACAAATGGTAAATGTACTAGGGTCGAACCCGCGACCCTTGTGTATAAGCTGAATTTCGAACCATTGCGCCACATGGATCGCGGGTGCTAACCACAGCTATGCTAAACTAAGGCTAAAAAAGGTTTAACGTGTCTTCTGAAGCACGCAAGGACTCGAGATAGTATACTAGGATCATCATCTCTATAATTAGTCGTAAACTAAATTAATCGTTAATTGTCTTGAGTTTTTTATGTTATAAAGTGATCGGGACGGTCAGTTTGCTCACCTGATGGTAAGTGACACGCCTGACCATAACAGAGCAGTATGGGAGATAAGTATAAAAAAACTATTCGCTATTCTATTACCGCCCTGCGCCCGTCACCCGAGACAACAGATGTTAAGTCTTCTTATACCCGGTAATTTCACAAGCTACAGTGCCCTCATCCCGAAATTCTAAAGTGCGTAACACTCTTTTTTCACGGAACCATATCTGGCTCTGCGGTGATACCTATCTAGACGACTCATTATCGAGTCTACCGCCTAGTAACCTGCCATCTCTTTATCTTCAAACCGTTCATAATTTGTGCAAACTTATTTTTTATAAAATGTTAGTACTACCATACTGAATCGTACCTTACTAAGTCACGATGGCCAGTTGATAAAAGCCCAAGCCGACAGCTTAATGCGCTCTCCGAGCCGTGGAAAGGCTAACATCGAAATCCACTATGCGATCGCCTTTCGCACTCACTTGTGGCATATGCTGTAATTTTGATTTAAGTCGTATATACAGCAGGAAAAGTTGCAAATTCAAAGTTTAGCTATTATGTTACAAGTTAGTTTGTAAGAATTTAATTTTAAGACCATATTTGGATGGATTTGGAGTTGAGACTGCGTCTTGGTAAGCGTTGGGATGCCCCCGGCTTGATGAAAGACTGTCTTTATCTTTCGTCCATGATCTAAATAAATAAATATATTTGAGTTCATCATCATCGGCTCATTAAACGTCCCCACCGACGGGCAGGACTACCCGTAAGGGTGTTTTAGGCCTTAATCGTTCACGCGGACCCAGTGCGGACAACTTGACGCACAACCTTTGAATCTCTTCGCAGGCAAATTTGAGTTACATAATCCGTATTTTCATAACGTGACAGTACGCTATGTTGCACTCAAATGAACAGGCGACCTAAATCTTCAACTGGATTTCAATCAATAAACTATCAGTTTTATTTATAGCACATTTTGATGTAGCAGCTCTGAATTAGGTGGCAGCACAGATTTCTCAATACAGGAGATGGGGCAAGCCACGTTTAAATTGCGACAACTGTAAGCTCAACGAGCATACACTGGCTACCAGTTTACGCTCTGTGAGACAAGTCAAGACGCACGAATATTAGAAGAAATTACCGTTTTTTCCAAAATGCCATCCAGTGCAATTGTAACATGCCATCATCGCAATGAATCAGTAAATTTACCAAGAAATATAATAACTTTTCACAAGTAATAACCGAAAAGAAATTGCGACACTGGGACTGTCTATAAACTTGGCGGCTTGTCCAGTCTAATGTATATTCTGATGTCTGTGGGTGGCAGGCATATTTTATGCTCTAGTTTCACGTTGGAAATGCATTTGATGATAGTTCAGTCATAATTGTTTTTTATGATGAGAAGTATTGAAGACGAATTTTTGGCTCGTTTGATGGGAAGTGATACGCCTACCCATGACAGATGGGATAGTGAAGTAAATAAAAAGTAATTATTGACGGCCCATTCGGTGTAACGGTTAAGACGTCGGCTACTACCAAGGGTTCCGGGTTCAATCTCCGAGCTGTACATGAATATGTCTGTTCGTATTGGTCTGGGTGTTTTTTATGTATAATTTGCATGTATTTACAAAAGTATATATGTATGTTTACCCGTTGTTTAGTACCCATAATACAAACTTCACACTTAACTTGGGATGATGAGTGTGCTGTGTGACTTTCAGTAAATATTTATTAAATATAATTATGTCCGCATAATTATTTAACAAAAGTCTCTCACAATGATTTCTAGCGGTTGGATCCTTAACAGTTGACATCCATCTACCACCCGCCACCTTCACTAAATCTTCGATCTGGGTGGAGCCGGCTTACTACAGAACTTTTCCGCCGTGTCGACCATAGTCATGGCTAAATTTAGAAATAAAAACAGTGTTAACATAAACCTACATAATAAATAAAGAATAAAAATAAATATCCACTGACATTCACACGGAGCCATCAAGCCCCAAACTAAGCACTAGGCCTGTAATATGGATACCAAGTAATTGACAAACATACTTAAATGCTTCTTTTTTGTAAATACAAACATATTTCACATAGAAAATACTCAGACCAATACAAACAGATATGTTCATGCACACAAATATTTGTAATGTACTAGATCGAACCCGGTGCCCTTGACGCCTTGACGAACGGACGTCTCAACCATTACCCAAGATGGGTCGTCATATAATAATAGCGTTTCATTGAAGTAACAAGTTTGAATATCATCAAAGCAAAAGCCGCCCTTATGGGCACTTTCTCTAATGCAACATGGCTTAACGACATCACCCCAAACGGACTTATACGATGCCGTAAAAAGAAATTTCAGTCTGAAAAAAAGGAAATTTTCCACCAGCATCTTTGAACTCGCCAGAGCTCCATAAATCCTAATGAAGGAGTGCCCTTAAGATGCTTCGTTGCTTTATTTTTTCGTATAATAGACACAGCCTATAATCACTGGGATGCGCCCCGTATCCCTTGAACTACCGTGATTTGCATTTCGTTTCGGATTTCATTAAAACCTTCGTGGGAGAGTGCGCGAGTCGTAACTTTTACATTAGAATGCGTATAGTGTTTGGAAACTTTTTATTAACAATTGTTAATAAAAATTTGGTAGTAAAACACTGTTTTTTCCAGGATTGTATTTATTAATTTTTACCCATTTGGTGTTGCGGTTCAGAAGTCGGCTGCAACACCAAGGGTTCCGGGTTCGTTCCCCGGGCAATACAAACATTTGTGCGCATGAACATGTCTGTTTGTAATGGTCTGGGTGTTTTCTATGTATAATAAGTATGTATTTACAAAAAAATAATAATATAAGTATGTTTATCAGTTGTTTAGTACCCATAATACAGGCTTCACGCTTAACTTGGGTCTAGATGGCGCTGCGTGAATGTCAGTGGATATTTATTTAACATTTTCACTGCCAATGACTTAAATAAATAAATAAAAAAAAATAATTTATTTCTCACCACAAATGACATCATACAAAAATACAAACCGAATAACTTCTTAAGGCACAATAGATTTTCTCTTGTGTCTGGATTTCCGGCGTTCAATGGGTTAATGGACTAATTAAACAGATAGCCAACTTAACAATAAGTGAAGTTATTACTACCTTCTCGTAATAGCATACCGGCAAACTATGAATCAGTCTTACAAGTAACCAGGTACGTAACTATTTATTTTTTCAGTTATAAAGTTTGAGTATATACTTAGCATACTAATATATCGTCTATTGAGAAAAGCATGTAAAAGAAGTTATTAAATAAATATAATTTTAATAATTTTAGAGCGTCGGTGGCTCAGTGGTGTGGACTGTCGCCTTCCTACCGGGAGGGCTGAGGTTCAAATCCCGACACGTACCAATGTATTTTCGAATTTTCGAAAATATATGTATGTACGTTATCCGACGCTCTTACGGTGAAGACAAACATCGTGAGGAAACCTTCATGCACGACTGCGAAGAGATTCGAAGGTTGTGTGTGAAGTCGTCCGATCCGCACTGGGCCCGCGTGGACGACTAAGGCCTAATCACCCAATACGGGTAGGCTCGTGCCCCTCGGTGGGGACGTTTAATGAGCTGATGATGAATTTTAAACCTTCCAACAAGATGCAAAATTTTCATTTAAAAATATTACCAAATTATTGCAACAAAGAACGCCAAAGCTAAATGTTTCTCATTATTACGTCTCGCTGCTGTGCCTAAAATGATCCTAACTGAGGATAAATTGCCCGCGATTAGTTTTAATTAAAACATATTAGAACTTTCAGCGGCGCTTAATGACGAGTAATAGACGCCATGAAAAAAGCTTCGCGTCAGAGCGGTGTACTGGCCGAGCTGGCGTTTTAAAGAATGAAAGAAATTAAAGAATATTTGGAGGAAAATAGAGACGTTGCGGCTATTAAGTCCGGTTGATAATATTTGTGTTAGTTAAACAATTGTCACGAAGGTCGTATTTCGGATGGATGACCGAAAAAATAACTCAAAACTCTCAACGCTGCTAATGGCACGTTAAGCAGTTGGTTACTACCTGAGGATGGAGGTCTTTAAACTAATATCCGTACTGGGCTTTCGTGTTGGATTATGATTTTATCATCCCTGTAGTTGGAGAGACCTGGTGACTTACCGCTATCTCTTAAAACAGTTTTACCGTAATATAAATACGACTTTTTTGGTACAAAACTGCTGTCGTATTATTAAAGTCTTAATGTTTAAGAGATGGCGGTAACACCCCAGTTCTGCAATGAGAAATTATCGTGTAAATTCATTTTAATTAGGATTTTAGCAATTTTTGTGACAAAATATTGTTATTAGGTTTCATCATCAGCTCATTAAACGTCCCCACCGAGGGGCATGAGCCTACCCGTATAGGGTGATTAGGCCTTAGTCGTCCACGCGGGCCCAGTGCGGATTGGACGACTTCACACACAACCTTTGAATCTCTTCCCAGGCGTGCATGAAGGTTTCCTCACGATGTTTTCCTTCACCGTAAGAGCGTCGGATAACGTACATATAATTTCGAAAATTCGAAATCACATTGGTACGTGTCGGGACTTGAACCTAAGCCCTCCCGGTAGGAGGGCGACAATCCACACCATTGAGCCACCGACGCTCCTGTTTATTAGGTTTAGAAGGTCTTTACTAGGCAAATCTTGTGGTAACAATATGGTTCAAGGTGATTTAGTACATTCCTACATGTATTGCCATAGCCTCATTTGTTGTTAGTAGGATATCATGAAAAGTTGAGTTTGGGTCAAGCCCATTATTTCCACTGTCCTTCTTACATTTCAGCCCGTTATTCACCATTACTTTCTGGCGGTAGAAGTTAATCATATTGAGACACATGATATATAAATAATAATAAACAAAAAAATAAATACACTTTGAAATTCACACAGCGCCATCTAGGCCCAAGTTAAGCGTGAAGCCTGTATTATGGGTACTAAACAATGGATAAACATACTTATTTTTTTTGTAAATATATTATGTATAGGTAACACCCAGACCATTACAAACAGTTCATGCATACAAATGTTTGTACTGCCCGGGGATCGAACCCGGAAACCCTTGGTGTAGCAGCCGACGTCTTAACCGCTGCACCAAATGATTTACAAAGTACATCAGGTACAACAATGGATCACGTTACTATTTGAACATTTTAAACTATGTTCCTATACAAACAGAATAGTTAAATTGCAAATAAAATTGAGCAAAGCAAACTGCAGGGCCAACCGCAAATGTACGGATAGCAAAACAACAGATTCAATCGAGTTGGGAAGGTACGTAACGGTGGTGAGGTAAAGAATTTCCAATCTAACCAAACCGAATAGCCGATTAAATACTTGCTTCTAGTAAATATTTGCGGGTTCGCGGTAATGTTTTTAGCGGTCGTTATATTTGAAATTTAATTTGGAAGTTTGAATAGTTACGACGTAGACAATGTAATGCTAACCTTTTTTAGATTTAGTGATCTAAGCCAAAGGTATGCATACAAAAAAGCGGTATACGAGCTCAGATCAAGTATTGGGCTTAAGGCTATGATATTCTGTATATATAAAGGTAGATACACCATCCGTGCCTCAAAAACGAACCGCCGATGATAGTACAGTTTGTACTTTTTTATTTACGCTCATTCGAAATATTGTGTGTGCTGTCGCTGCATTCGGAACACTTTTTTCGATTGTTTTGTGAGCATATCACGAATCTATACTTTTTTACATCATTGGCGTAGGGCCGTTTACGTTTGCCGCTTGGCCGGTGAAACTGTAAAGGTTATTTGCGAAAAGAAAATTTAACCCTTTGACAGCCATAGTCGCCGTATAGTGCCACAAACAATAGACTTTTCATTACGTCTAGATTCCAGTCAATGGGTCAATAATCTGGTGACTGTATACATTACAATTATAATGAAATCCATATAAACATACTAAAAATCGAAATAAACATCACCGCTTTTGTCACACAAAAAAACACTTCATCAATTTTTAATAATTAACAATTTCTTTTTAATAATTTCAAAATTTTTCATAAGTAATTATTTGCCTTCTGCTTTTCACAGATTTTTACTTTTATATACACTTGCTTCGTTGATACCTGACGAGGGACTGAACCAACCTCCACTTCCTCTACTACTCGTACACCCTTTACTGAAAACACTCGCACCGAATAATCCGTCCCATAAACTTGCACTTAAGAGCACAATTAAGGATAATATCATCCGCCACGGATAATCCGGGTGCACATTATACCTATTTAACAAGATTCCCGGGACACGATTATGACTCGCTGTAATCCCAGCATATAATTGTTGTCCGAGAAATGCCTTGAAAGTTGGTGGTCGTAATTGAGGGAAATAAATAACGTGGAAGCACGGTCCCGAAATTAGCTTCCGATGATTTGATATTTATTTAAATTTGTTACAATCTTTTAGTTCAAGAAGAAATTAACAAAATAATGCACTAGGTATACACAGCATGGTCCAAATAATAATCTGTTATTTACAAACAAATATACCGAATGGATCTTCAGTTCAATTGGCAGTTTTAAATAAAACTATCTACTAGTTCGGAGCCTCTTTTGTGATAATTGTGTATTAGGTTTTCTTATGTGAACGAAGGCTTTACGAAGCACAAGAAATGTGAGGAAGTTAGCGATGTTAATAACATGTAAATAAACATCAAAAATGTATTGCAACAATGCAATCCTAATTTTGCATCCATTTGTTAAGATAATAGTCTTAACATTCCATCATTACGGCTAATTGTTCATTTGTTAAAAGAATTAAAAAACAATTAGTCATTGTTGTTTTGTAGCAAAAATCGTTTCGGACGTATACGTATGGTAAGAAACGTTAAATGAATTAAGAGTGCGGGCGACCGAAAATCTGCTCCCCTTATTAGGGCCACGCTTGAAGGATATTAAAAAGGGTCAGAAAGAAAGAGGAAAGGGCTCATTAATCAAGCCATATGTCCATCTATCTTCGAGTCATTCTTGCAGCGTTCCCTCGAAATATACCCAGTTTCCCTTTTTCGCTTACGGTGCCATAATAATGTATCAGAAATGGGCCCAAATAAAAATGGCGACCATAACAAATTATGTGCAAGGAAATTACAGTGGTCAGTAAAAATAAACGGTGTGCGCAATAAAATTGACCCGCTCGAGATAATATAGTAGGTTTGGGATCGGCAAAAAGGTCGCGTCAAGAACCCGCTGTTTCTCATTTGCGGTTAGTGCTGCGGTTTTGTGTGTGACACAACTCCTTTGACCTTTTGCGCAGTAATGATAATGACTGTTAGTTTAACTTCGCACTTTACGTTTTAAAAGTTACTCTTTTGCCTTGGTATTATTCCGTCTGCATGAATGCAGTTATTAAGTGGGTTTCCCACTTTGACGTTAACAGTTTATAAAAGTTTGAATTATGAGAGACTGCTTAATGTTACTTTTTGGGAACTCAAAGGTATCATAAAAGTAAATTGTCAAATTTGATAGTTACGACCTCCTATCCTATTCAACCTATCGCAGTCCACTGCTGGACATAGGTCTCTCCCATTTTGCACCAGATATCCTGGTCCTCCGCTTTCCTCATCCAGCCTCCACCAGCGACCTTTCGAAAGTCGTCGGTCCATCGGGCCGGAGTGCGTCCTACGCTACGCTTGCCGAGACGCTGTCTCCACTCCAGAACTCGTCTGCTCCAACGGCCATCGGCTCTGCGACATACGTGACCAGCCCACTGCACTTCAACTTACTGATCCGGCGGGCTATGTCGGTAACTTTAGTTCTCTTACGGATTAAATCATTTCTGATCTTATCCCTAAGAGAGACCCGAGCATAGCTCGATCCATTGCGTGTTGAGTGACTTTTAACTTGTGAACTCAACGATCACGTCTTCACGTCGACGATTCCGCAATGCTTAAAGGCAATGACTTTTGTCTTTAAGCATTGCGGAATCTTCGACGTGAAGACCTGACGTAACTTGCCGAATGCTGCTCAGCCCAACTGAATCCTCCTACTAGCTTCCCTCTCGAAATTGTGCCAGCCAAGTTGGATCGTTTGGCCCAAGTAAACGTATTCTTGCACAACTTCGAGAAGGATGCTATCGACGCATATCGGTTGTGGCATGACATGGTCATTGAACATGACTTTCATCTTGTCCAAATTCATGCCAAGCCCAACTCGTCGGGGGGATTCATTTAGGCTATTCAACATCTCAGCAAGCTCTTCCGATGACTCTGCAACGATGACGATATCGTCAGTAAAGCGCAGATGAGAAATATACTCTCCATTGACGTTGACGCCTCATTCAGACCAGTCCAGGGTCTTAAAGACATCCTCCAATGCGTTTGTAAACAGTTTCGGGGATATAACATCCCCCTGTCTCACACCACGACGCAATTGGATGGGTCTTGTCCGCTGGTCTTGGATCTGAACGGTCATCGTCGCTGCGTTGGAGAGACACTTCATCACCTCGATAAATCGCCAGTCGATACCGCACCGC
The DNA here is from genome assembly GCA_019425675.1 of Leucinodes orbonalis. Taxonomy (NCBI): domain Eukaryota; kingdom Metazoa; phylum Arthropoda; class Insecta; order Lepidoptera; family Crambidae; genus Leucinodes; species Leucinodes orbonalis. The sequence continues at coordinate 32,805 of PQWD01005681.1, forward strand.
TGCAGGAAATTCAAATTATAAATACTGACATTGGAACTTTAAAAAGAAACGTATTTCTTCCTTAAGGGCGCACACCGATTTCTGGTGTCTTTGTTGTTCATAGCCGAAGATGATCACTTCCCATCAGGTGACTTTCTGGCTCGTTTGCTTTCTATAACGTAAACAAAAAAAATACTGTGTCTAACTTAACTTTCAACACAATATTTATAAGAGTTATACAGAAGTTGCTTTTAAATTAATTTTTAAGTAATAAGCTCTAAGATTTATGATATGGACATTTTACTAAACATTTCATGCATGGTGTTGAACAACAGTTACTTAAAACTATGAAAATAATAATTTTTTGGTGAAGAAGATGTTGTGATGGCAATATTTCGTGAAATATGGTAACATTAACCTGACTGATATATCTAATTAATAATAGCTATAGAGCATTCAAATATTTTTTCTCAAAATTTCATGTTTTAGTCTGAATAAATAGCCAAGACTGTAATAGCAGCGTTTACTACAAATCCCATATACCGCTCCACGTTGAGCGGTCTCCTTTCAAGTTCTACAGAGCATAAGCCTGATTTTCCTTTTGCACCGTCGGTTATACCGTTGGCTGAAAACACACTGACACGTACTTTACAGCAATCTTTATTTTTTTTAATAATACATATATATTTAGACATGTGACACCTGGCCCAACACTATTCTTCTAATGGCACCACGTGAATCAATAAAGACTGGCCGTCTCATTACAACCCCAACTTTCAATCAACGTTCGTAGTACGAATTCCATTTCTATTCTTGTAGACATAGCGTGTAGTTTTCTTTATCTGAGTTTTACTCGTATGGCATTTAATCGTGACAGATGTAATAAAAGTGTCAGCTATGCCCAGAGCCAAGGAAAATAGCCAACGACAAAATATAAAAATTGAAGGTCTTTGTTATTGCTATTTTGTTTCAAAAAGTTTATAGTAATATGCAATGATAGCCTATCTAACTAAAACCCAATATCTAAATCATACTTCAATAAATACATTATATCAATAATACAAAATCAATCACTAAATTATTCAAAAATTTAAATAACAAAAAAGCAATTTAATTGAATAACATAATTAGAATATTAATAAAGATTTATTGGTGAAGATAATATTTAAATATATACTGTTAGACGGAAAAGAAACGACCAACGCTACCCATCCCTAATCAATTGAAGAGTGATGTCACGTCACTAATATCTTGACATTAGCATTGTACGCGGGAAACAGTCATATTGTAACACTAAGATTTAAGCTATCAATAAATGTTGTTAAAACTTAAAGAATCATTTAATAATACTTACATGGTAACTTAATCATTACCTCAAATAGGGCTGAAGAAACACTTGCTAGCACCAGCGTTCAATAGATAGATTATACTTTATTCTAAAATTTTCTAAAAAGGGGCCGCAGATGTTCTAAGCAAAAAGGTCGCACTAACGATGCCTTACACATTTCCATAAAGGAGTTCCTAATTCATGCGCGCCACTCTCTTCTTTAATACTTAAACTAATTTCAGCTTTTTACACGTGGGGAACGCAATGCAAATATGGCACTTGATGAATATCACGTGAAAGAGGCCGCATTAGGCCGAGCATTTTTGCCAGGCAAATAACGACGTAAATTGTAAATCTCAACTTTATGGTAGAAAGTGTAGCCAAGTTTCATGTATGTACATACTTGTTCGCATAATTTGAGGTTTTTTTTCAAAATGTTGTTCTGTATCGTGCTTTTATTTAAACTTCATTGATAAAAACAATTTAGAGTGTAAGATACTTAGTGAGATACTTCACCTCGCAAGTTGTACTACTACTAGGTGTTAGACTCGATGGTCGACTGGTCTTCTAGGTAGCTACCACCTCAGTGCCAGATATCATCCCGTGAAAGAGTATTGTAAACTTTTGTATTTCGGGATGAGGAAACTGTAGCTAGTGTATATTACCGAGTATAAGACACCTAATATC
>PQWD01005683.1:0-15755 GCA_019425675.1 Leucinodes orbonalis
CAAGGGATTGGGACAGCAAAAGCGTGATTATAGTTACATAAAGGTATTCATGTAAATCTTGCGGCGGAGCTATCTGAGTCGATCGGTTCGAAGAAGCATTGTCAACGAGGAAGTAAACATTTACGTTACTATTTTTAATTATCTGATTAGATTGTGGTAACAAAATAACAAAATTGGTACCAGTAGTCGTTTATCTGCTGGATTGGCAAGCTGTCAATGCCTACGCATTAAATTGTATGATGATTGATTCGTGTAACTTTTTTTGTTTCACAGATTACAAATGTCAATGAAAAAATGTCAGATCTAGCGAACTCTGTCCATGTTTGTTCTATCATGATTATCATCATCTATTATGTATGAAAGCAACTTCATGCATTGCTCTCTGTATTGCTCCATTACATTTCTTATATAAACGCATAGACTGGGTTCTTACTATAACACTTACACATTTTTTTATATGGCAGGCACATCATCATCATCATCATCAGCTCATTAAACGTCCCCACCAAGGAGCACGAGCCTACCCGTATAGGGTGATTAGGCCTTAGTCGTCACGCGGGCCCAGTGCGGATTGGACGACTTCACACACAACCTTCGAATCTCTTCGCAGGCGTGCATGAAGGTTTCCTCACGATGTTTCCTTCACCGTAAGAGCGTCGGATAACGTACATATATTTTCGAAAATTCGAAAATACATTGGTATGTTGTGGATTTGAACCTAAACCCTCCCTGTAGGAAGGCGACAGTCCACACTACTGAGCCACCGACGCTCTCAAGTGGCAGGCACAAGGATTCGTGAAATATTACATAAAAATTAAAAGCAAACAATAAAAAAAATATTCCCTTTACAATACTCACTCCAACATCAACAATTCACAGACGCAAAAAGTTAAAGAAAACAACAACACAGTAATAAACGCGCAATTAAAAAACCACTCAAGAAGTTAAAAACAATTAGCGGTGCTGATTAAAGCACCCTTTTAAACAACAAAAAAAACAATAGAAACCGCGAGTGGGGGTAAAAAGTTGAAAAAAGTGTCACCGAATTTGTCCGCCGACAACATCCATCTCAATCAATTTTGGTTTCCTCCTGAGGAGCAACCCTTCTGTCCCTGAGGTGCGGCCCTCGGGTAACCCAATTAATGGCGAGAGGGTAGTTTTACCCTAGCCATACCCGCCACCACAGAAAAATGTAAATTGAAACGTTAATTCGATACGGTCGGGTCGTGTTATAAATTAATTTTAAGCTGCGTACTCGTACTATAAGGCAAAAAATTGCTTGCTGACGCCAAAGCATAGTGACAGTGTTTGACCAAATTCTCAAAACTTAGACTGTATTTTAATATTACTCATCCAAGAGATACGGTACCTTTTTATGGGTAAAAAAGAGTGGATTTATGTGGAGAAAATCATCAGTGCATTACTGTCCTATTAGAAATAATAGTACTAATTTAATATATTATTATACTTAGGTGGAATTAGTTAGCAAGCCAAAGAGGTAACGCTGCCAGAATTTTAGAACCTTGCCTAAAGGGACTACTTTTAATTATATTGTTTAGTTTTAATAATTAATTTTTAAGTAATTAGGTTGTTATATGTTTTAATAGTCTTGTTTTCTTTTATAGGTATTTATTGGAGGTGTATTTTTTCTTGATAACTATATTTAGCTGGAAATATCTGAATTACCCATATCATAAGCAATGTACGTTAAAAAGTATTGCCCATGAAACTGACGGTAATGGAAACATCAGCTTTTAATTAACCGTCTAATGGTAATCTCAGGTTTTCAAACAGTCTTTGCTATGACGTTGTTTTTCATATAATATGCATTACACATTACACGGATATAACTTGTACGTAGGTACGAGTATTGGCAGCTGAGTCTGATGATTTTGAAAGTCTCCAAAGCAGAGAATCGTCTTTATTTTCAGACAATTAGCTGAAACCACAAGAAAAACCCACAAAGTGACTTACAAAACGCCGCATTCGTACCCATGGCTACCATTCGAAGCAAATGAAAATGTATTTGATATATCGTTGGTTTAAAGATAGAAATTCCATAATTATCTAGCGTGGAAAATATCCTGGATAGAAATTATCATCTCGACATTACCATACTACAAATCCAGTATAAATGAAACTAATACAAAAGCAGCAATCGTGCGTTATGTATCGGCACTTGAGGTTGGACACAGTTTCTCAAACTTTACCAGCCTTATTTCTGCAAACGTTAAAATACGTTTATCTCGGAGCAATCTTAATTAGGGTTATTTTAATGACAATCCCGATAATAAACCCCGATTGACGATTGACTTAACTATTAGTCGTAGTAAGAAATATTTCAGCAGTAAAACGTTGCCAATGTTTTATTCTAGAGTAACTGCTAACTCCACACCAAATTTAGACAAAATCGTTTCAACCTTCAACAACAACTTTCAAGTTTATAATGTTAGTGTCATGAACATTATTTTATTTTTCATCATCATCATCAATACCGCCTTTAATGTACAGTAATAAGCGAAGGCCTCCCCTAATGATTACCACGCGGACCGATCCCTTGCAGTTGACATCCATCAACTACCTACTTGCCAACTTAACCAGGTCATCAGTCCATCTGGTTGGGGTTGGCCTACGCTTCGTTATTCGTTACGCGGAAGCCACTCAAGAACTGATATTCAATTTTCATAATATTTAATAAATTGAACGTATGAGCTACATATAGTTAGCTTATAAATGCGTTACCGACTATCAGTGGCGTGTACAACGATTATGAGAAGGGTATGCAAAGTTAGTGACACTACGCACAAAAACAATCAATAATTTACATTTTTGTCAAATTAAGTGCTGTTGCAAATAGCCAATGGTTTCAAATCTGTAGAGAAAAATAGGCGAATAAGTGGTAATCATTTAGTATGTTGACGATCCAGGTTGTCTATATGCACAGAGTATGCACTAATTATTGGCATATATGGCAGTGCTCGCCACTGCCGACTGTACTGTCTACACAGATGGCCCAGGGGCGCCAAACAAACTTTTCGTCACACGGGGAGACTACTTTCGCGCACCCGAACTCCATTCGACTCGATACGAAGAACTTATAAATGAAATTATTTTAGATGCTTACATTTAATTAATATTTGTAAAGTTCTGACAGTGACCGAAAGTTTGAAAACCTTTACAAAACCCGATGACGTATCGGCCAATGTACTATAAACCTCTTACTAGCTGTATTTATTCGTCCGGCTCGTACCTAATGCAGGCACTTGGCTATCCCAGCCGGTTTCCAGGTTTTATTATATCTATACATATAAATTAAATTGGAGTGTCTGTTTGTAATATTGCAATAACCGTTTTTTACAACATGCACTTTTGTTTTGTAAATTTTTTTTTCTGTTTGTTCGTCTGTACATCTGTCTACTGTTGGTTCCGTCTAATCTCGGAAATGGCTGGACCTATTTCGACGGAACTTTTGTTTTTAGGTAGCTGATGTAATAATGAGTTATTTATTAGGCTACTTTTATATATTTAATTTCTTTCTTTCTTTCTAAAATTTGATATAAATAAATAAACATCCACTGACATTTATCATTCCACAGCGCCATCTAGCCCCATATTAAGCGAAGAGCTTCTAATTAGAGTACTAAACAACTGATAAACATACTAATATACATAGAAAAACCCAGAACATTACAGACAGACATGTTCTTGCACACAAATGTTTGTAATACCCGGGGAATAAACCTGGAACACTTGGTGTGGTAGCCAACGTCTTGGCCATCACACCACATGGGTCGTCAAAATGTTTGGAGTTAGCTGACACCCTGAATAGGCTACGTTCAACTGCGGCAGAATATCTTATGCCACGGGGAACACCGTGGGGCATAACTAGTCATATATATTACTGGCTATTTAATTACACCTCATTTGTTTATTGGACACGTTATCAAAACGCTTTATTGTCAACAGCGCCCAATGCGAGGTTACGGTCTTTAACGGTTTTATAGTGTTGTTCCTTACTATTTTATTATATGAAAGCTATTGAAAGGTCATAAAAAATTAAGGTTTACGATATCTTTAAAGTATATTATGGTTAGTTCTAGTTTTGGATTTTGTAGAACCCTTTTTTCATTGTAATTGATAAATATCAAATTAATTTGATTACTTTTACTAGGAGTTCGACTCGAACTGCAGCAGCAATGCCAGACAGTGGCGTACTCTTTCATTTAAGCAAATAAGCAGAGAACAGAGTGTATGCAACACTCTGTTCCCTGAAAACCCAAATATCACCATCATACGAAACCTCTAGTTTTGTACCCTACATCTTTTAAACGATAGGCGATCGACAGCCAACAACAGTATATTTTTTTTTAGAAAATGAATTTATATTATTGTTTTTGATATTCGTATCATTCACTTTGCATACCCTGCTCATAATCTTTGTACACGCCACTGATGACAGATATCATTCTGTGAAGTAGGAGTGTTATGCACTTCTGTGTTTCGAGAAGAAGACACTGTCAATTAAATTATACAGTGTCAGTCAATTTTGACCGAGACAGCAAACTCTACACACAGAAAGAGCGCAGACAATCACAATCTGATTTCCGAACGCAAAACAATATCAGTTCATTTCTGAACGACTTGAATCGTGTGCGCGTGAAACGTAAAAACCTCAATGGGGCTTGATTGGTGATGATTGGAACGCGGGAGGGGGGCTGACCCTTCCAGAGTATTAATTATTCAAAGTACGTCGCCGGACGGTTTCAAGAATGTTTGCCGAGTTTTGTCTATTTATTGGACTGTGACGAGAATCGCGAACTGTTATTCATTTGTTTTCAATGAATTTACAGTCGCATCTTGATTCTTGATTGTAAATTCAAAATCTGTTAGCCAAAATCCCTGCTTTAGGATAAAATGGTTAAATGTTGAAAAGTATATGCTACAGAGCCTACAAATGGTCTTAATCTATAGGCTCTATAGCATATATGGCATTGCCATTGGCGATGCCTAAATGTTATTTTTTTCTTATACTACTACAGCCATGGTGAAATATATTTTCTCAAACTTTCATCATTGATGGGTCCCGCCGCACTGGTCTATTGAGGAAACAGTATTCTCAACCTCTTTGTTTATATAAAACTTTCATTTCTTTCCGAAAAAATATCCAAAAATTTTAAATCAGTCATCATCAGTGAAACTAATTTTTAATAACTCTTGCTCCAATCATCAACGCAGTACTCTAATTATTTCGCAAACGTTCTAAAAGTTGAAAATACAATATGATCAAATTATTCCAACACTTGCAAATCCTCCAACCCCACGCAGGCCACAAAGAGCCGTAAACTCAAAGCGAAAGAAGCTCATATTAAAATTTCCTTGAGAATAATCCGAACACAACACAATATCAAAATTTAATATCATTCTAATCTTAATTCTCCTTATTAATGTTGGCCGAGGGGTTCTACACCTTTACTGACTCGTTGAATACGTTATGAATTCAACATTGCCACCTTTGTGCTTAAGTTCAAAATCCGTTGCAGGTTTGCAAAAGATTATCGGGGGTTGAAGGATTTCAGGAGAAAGCAGGTAAGTTCAAAGATAACGTTGTCTATCCCGAAATATGGTTTAATTAGGTCGAATTGAGATTTCTAAAGTAATCTTTATTGTTGTTAGAATAATTACTTGAAAATTCAGAATTGGGGTTTTATTTAACGGTATTAACTTACTTCTGACTGTGCTTAGAGTGGCAGTAGCTAAACGCATAATGTTAAATTTAAGCTATTGCAGCAACATTTCTACCAATAAGTCGATAATTTATGATGATTTTAGTTTTGGGCTAACACTAAAGCTGGACAATGCTGGACTCATATGTCCTCCTTTGGCCTCGTTGTAGCTAATCACCAAAATCAAGGAATTATTAAAAAGGTTGAACTGTCACTAGACATCTCTATGCTTCCAACTTAACATTTCTTAAAATAAATAAATATCCACTGTCATTCACACAGCACCATATAGCCAAATGTTAAGCCTGTAGTGTGGTTACTTAACAACATATAAACATACTTATGTACTAACAGTAAATGTTAACGAAACAAACACTAACGTGGAATACACGAGCGACAGTGCGGTGGCAAAAAGTAAATGTAATTAAACATCCGAGTGGACCCGATATGAACAAAAGCCATCAATTAGAGGACGGTCGCGATCCATCACGGGTTTTTCATTTTAATTAAAGAATGTCCCCTGGTCCAATATGTCTGCACACTTTCCAATATAACATATGGTAGTGTAAACAGGTTTTTTTAAAATTATCTTTGGATACTCGTGCCGAAACATGCGAAAATAGAATTTGAGGTTTCTCCACCCCTTTTTATGAGGGAGCTATTCTTGGTGAAGTATTCATAGTTTTACAAAATATAGAGTCTAAATTGAACTGCGTGGTACCTACCTAGAAGACTCAGTACCGTATCTACCACCTAATCTTGCCCAGAATGTGTTCTGCCAATAGAGCATTACTGCTATTGCGGGGGAATTAACCTTATAAACAGTCACCGATACAGGCACAGACATCAGAATATACATTAGACTGGACAAGCCGCCAAGTTTATAGGCAGTCCCAGTGTCGCAATTTCTTTTCGGTTCTTACCTGTGAAAATTTATTATATTTCTTGGTAAATTTACTGATTTATTGCGATGATGGCATGTTACAATTGCACAGGATGGCATTTTGGAAAAAAAACGGTAATTTCTTCTAATATTCGTGCGTCTTGACTCGTCTCACAGAGCGTAAACTGGTAGCCAGTGTATGCTCGTTGAGCTTACATTTGTCGCACTTTAAACGCGGCTTGCCCATTCCTGTATTGGGAAATCTGTAAATACAGGCTATTCGTATAAAATTTTAAACCCCTGCTCCGTAATACTCTAAGCAGATATGATTCTACGTCATCATACCAATAACTCAGTACACCAAATTAGGAGACGGGACAATGCAGAGCAGGTCCGCGGTGCCATGTTTTTCATTAGGTACCCTCCGAGCCCTTTGTCTTTGAACCGCAGAGCACCGAGTTGTGGTCAACCACTCCTGTTAAGGTTAACGCATTCGCACAATGCGTAACAAGAGTGTGTTTTTCTTTAAGGATTGCCTTTGTTCGTTTCGCAGGTTATGCGAGTTAGATTGTAATGTCATGTACGCTGTACTTTTATTTTACTCCGTAGGTATATATACTTTGTTTGACCACCATCATCACAACACCTAGATCTGAGGGTGTTTTAACTAATTACTGCTGCCATAGATAGCTATGACAGTTTAATAGTTTAATTTAATTAATGGCAAGCGTAGAAGTTAAAGGCTCTCTATCCTTAAAATGTTATGGTGATAATGTTATAAATTCTGCTACGATATTATATCACAGAAAAAGTTAGTAAGTATAACCTTACTCGTAAAAAAGTAGAATTTTAACAGTCATTGTTTATGTTTCTTATTTAATTTTGATTGTCTAATTGTTTCCTTAATATTGCATTCAAAAATAATAAAATATCTAAATTAAATAAAACCTAGTTATTCAAAATGATTTAACGTACTAAGTAAAGAAATGACACAGACATTGCAAAAAATCCAAGAATATCAAAATTTTCTTTACAATATCAAATGCTGTAGCATTACCGTGAGCGGCACACGAAATAAAGTTTTCCCCGCGATTAGGAAGGAGTTCAAAGTGAGAGTTTTGTCATGGTGGTATTGTGTCGCAATGGGTTCTTTAATATCGGCCCGTTTTGTTCCGCTGGCACGGGGGACACCCTCCGCACCTTTTGTGTGTCCTGATTGACTTTTATGATGTCTCGTATTTTGTAAACACGAGTCTGTTCGTTTCTGATTGAATGCGTACTTATTAGCTCGGTAATTTTTTTCGGTTGGCAACCGTCGGCGGGTTTGGTGTTGTTTTGTGGTTGGCAGCGATAATACAATCGTTGACATTTTGTTTTAACATTTTTTTAACCTGGCCTGGTCTGTGCCAAGATGCTCCCGTAGATACGTTTAAAATTTAAAGCAACTCAAGGGTATACCGAATTCCAGTTATTATATCACTGACGACTCTCTATGTGAATATTTTAAAAAATACCTTTGGTTTGTTTCTGAGGAAGGTGCATGTTATTTAGTGGGAGGCAGACGGTAAATAGCCAAATGCACTTAAAAATATCCTACTAGATGTGCCTTGCAGCGTTGCCTGTGGTACAAAATAATTTCCCGCCGTAAAAAGTAGCCTATGAGTTAGCTAACTCAGATTAAATTTTATTAAAATCGTGTCAGTCTAGACGTGAAGAAGTACAAAACATATACACTCACAAATTTTCGCCTTTATTAGTAAGATGTTTTGTTTCAATAAAATTATTTAAGAAATGTGTGGATAAATAATATAAACGTCACTACGCTTTTTTCATATATAAAATATAAATATTTCTTAAGTTAGTCCAACCTCTCTATACCGCAGACAGCGCGAGTAGTTCAGAGCGATATATCACAGGCTGCGTGCGCAAACAATGGCGAATGTCGATTCGAGTGGCCCAGCCGGCGCTTGCGCATGTACGCCGATTGGGTACAGCTTGATATTTTATTCCAATTTTTTTCATGTTATTTTTTTGCGAGCGTCGGTAGCTCATTAGTTTGGACTGTTGCCATATATATATACTGTTGAATAATTTAGAGTATGTAGGTTCTAATCCCGCCACGAATTTTTTGTTATTTATTTTTTATTATTTTATCCGACGCTCTTATGGAGAAGGAAATCATCGTGAGGAACCTACACACGCATTCGAAGAAATTCAAAGGTTGTGCGTGAAGTCGGCCAACCGGGCTGAGCCCGCGTGAATGAGTGAGGTCTATATACCCTCCACGTGTAGACTCGTGCCCCTCGATGGGGACGCTTAATGAGCTGATATGTTGATTTTGTTGTTGGCGACAGATGGCCTTTACAGCTTCAACTGGCAAATAGCAAGCGCAGAAAAGATTATACAAGGAGCCGAGGGGCGTCCCAGGGTGAAATAAAATGAAATGATATTGAGCTTAGTATGAAATTAATGAAATGTTTTGACTTGTATTACACTTTACTGCCCGTATCATTCTTATGTGAACTAACGAGTAGGGTTTCCTCATTCTTACGAATAGGAATTCTAGAAATCACCTCTGAAAAAATGTTCGCAGCTCAATGAGCTTCTGACAGAATAGTCGTTTATTAGTTTATCAAAGAAATAACTATTTAACTATTATCATTTTGTCCTGTGCATTAAATAAGTTTTCTTACTGTAAACTCACCGCATTAAACTTTCGTTTTAGACTCAAGTATCAATTGCTTGCAATCGCTGTATACCGTCCGGTCTGCTAAATACTATGTTTAAAGTAACCGACAATGTACTGTGGTCAACACAAACCTTTTCATAACGCAATAGACATACGCCACCGCTGTTTCCCACGAGTGTCTTACACGAAACAATCGGTAACAATGTCAAAATAATAAATACACCCTCTCCTAATTCACTCTAAAACAGTTCTTATGACTATACCCCAAAAGCGTATTTGGCGAATCAAAACAGATGCAAAACTGGGTTCATACAATGACCCTTTGTCACAAGATGCGGTAGTCCAAACACATGGCTATTATTTCAAGTTTAAGGTCAGCCTTTTTGTAAACCGCAAGATTTGTGGGTGAACATTAAAATCGATCGATTTGACATCGCTAAATAGAAATTAAGTATCGTGGGAATGCGTATGTTGTTTGGCTATATTTCTTATTGAAGTATTTAGACATGGTTTATAACAATTATAACAATACGTTTTTATGTTGAAATTTTTGGTCTTGGGTTATGAACGGTAAAGAGAGCGCAGACCCAACAGTTAAAAATAATCGAAATTAAAAGGAAGCGAACTGTAATTGAATAACAATTATGGTAGAGAAATTACTGGTTAGTGTAATTTACCCGACATCACAAGTAGCAATTGCATTGTGATCCATTTTCAGGATCCCTAGTGTAGGTAATTTTCAATTTTGTAACTGTCTGAGGACATATCGAAGACAATAGAACATCTTATTCACACACCGCCATCTAACCCCAAACTAAGCATTAGCCTGTAATATCGGTGCTTAACAACTTATAAACCTACTTTTTTTTTGTAAATACATACATATTATACGAAGACAACTCCCAGACCAATACAAACGGATACACAGGTTCGGAGGGTTGAAGGAAAGTTTGGATGTAACCCTCCACGCCTGGGCCGGTCTTGATTGGGTTTGGTTAACGACTACATCCTCAAGTTCCGAGGCAGTTGAGTTTGAAGTGAAATGAGCAGCTCTTGACATTTGTAACTTTCCACTTGTTAGTAGGAAGTCGTTTGTTTTATTGGAAAAATCCATGTGTACACAATCCGGCTACTGTTTCAAACAATATTCATATTTTTCCAAGCGCAGTCATATATGCAAACGTGATTTTTTTTCACGCAAAGCCCACCCGAACACACATCCCCTGCACTTTGATGCCACCACAATTATCCAGGCGTAAGCCAGTGTTGCCGGCCGATAGTTCACTATCGATAGGCTATCGATAGTTGGGCTTCAGCAAAAGTATCGACAGTACGAAAAATTTATTGTTTAAAATTTTAGGTAATTCAGCAACAATAACTTTGTATAACGATTGTCAAAGTTCTCAAAAACATGTTTTGAATCCAGTATACCATAGAAGGTCTAAACATGTAGATAAAAAGGTATCATTTTATAAGAGAGGCAGTTATAGATAAGTTTGTTGAAGTTTATTATTTGTAAAAAAACAGAAATGCCTGCAGATATTTGAACAAAAAGTTTAGGTTCTTATAAGCATAAATATTTCACCGAAAAGCTTGTATATTATCTGTTTCAAAGTATTTATGATTTTCTTTAGCGGAACATAAATCTAGAAAGTGCCCTCTGTCGTGACTTTTGTGCAACTAAATGAACATTCTACCAAAAGTCACTGTGTGTAATATAATCAGTTTTGACATAGCTCCCCTATAGTAAAAGCTATTGATACCAAAGCATTTTTCGATACTATTGACACTATCGAAGTTAAATGTCAAGTTGACTATCATTACTAGCGATACTATATTTTCTAGGTGATAGATTCTATACTGAGTCTAGGCAGTTACCAACGCAATGCCAGAACTCCCTTGAAACAGAGGTGCTATGCTATTACCGGGTATAAGAGACCTACACCTGTTGTCTTGGGTGACGGGCGCAGTGCGGCATTGATGGAGGATAATAACTTATCGGTTATTGAACTCCTACAATACCCCTTTGTGATGGTTAGGCGTATCACTTACCATCAGGTGAGCGTCCTGATCTTCCTGTATACTTATTATATTAACTATATAACTATTGCCAAAACTATTGATAATATCGATCAATAGGTCCATCTGTAGTATTGATGATTTTCGAGGTCAACTATCGATAGTCAAACTACCGATAGTTCGGCAACACTAAGCGTAACGCACGCACCATTTATTCGAGCTCATGTGGTTCACTTTTAAATTGAGTTCCGAATCCAATGGGGAAATAGTCGCGATGGAATATACGGCACGTCGGTCTTATAAGGTTATATTTTACGGTACGTGCGTATGTATTATTAAAGACACGAAAATATAGCTACTCATATAATATAAAAACACAATATATAGCTACTCATAAAAGTTTAAAGAGGTTTTCGTTAAATAAATAGGACATGAAATGTTAAATGTAGAAGGTGCGATGGCATAGCGGCTAACATGATTAGTTAACAATAGGGAAAGATAAGTATCTATAGCAATGGTCGATCATTAGATGGGTGACTAAAATAAAAGTTGCCTATCATCATCATCATCAGCTCATTAAACGTCCCCACCGAGGGGCACGAGCCTACCCGTATAGGGTGTTTAGGCCTTAGTCGTCCACGCGGGCCCAGTGCGGGTTGGACGACTTCACGCACAACCTTTGAATTTCTTCGCAGGCGTGCATGAAGGTTTCCTCACGATGTTTTCTTTCACCGTAAGAGCGTCGGATAACGTACATATATTTTCGAAAATTTGAAAACACATTGGTACGTGTCGAGATTTGAACCTCAGCCCTTCCGGTAGGAAGGCGACAGTCCACACCATTGAGCCACCGACGCTCCTATGCCTATGTTTTTCCTGCCAAAAAAAGTACTGTCCAGATCTTTCAGAGATTACCCGGAACAAACAGAGAGACAGACAGGCAAGAATTAAAAAACTTTTGTTTTGTTGTATGTACCGTATATATATTCATATGCATAAATAAAAAAAATATTATTTCAATATTACAAACACTCCAAATTTATTTATATGTAGATACAAGAGGAATATCATAGAAAGCTATTTTTAATTTTAAATGGCCTTGTGGTAAACTGGAAGAGAATGCCTCTAGGCATTAAGCTCGCCCTTGTACTGTTTTTGTATGGTGCATAAAGTATAAAAAAATAAATAAAGCTACCCTCAGTACCTACTACCCACCTAGCCTAATTGCTATCTATCTAGTAAATCTCTACACAACACAAACAGACATACAGTTCCGTCCGTGCCGTACTAATTGATTCCTGTTTGCCCCTCTTTAATTGTTCCGTGTGATGCGAGCTCCTCACTATCTGACTCCATGAATAATGCATGCATGCAATCGATATGCATTGATTCGGCGGACTAGCAAATGGATACTTTAAACACCAGTTTTTACTGTTCGTATGTTAAGGCAGTTATAAATAGATAACATCATCAGCTCATTATGCGTCCCGACGGCACGAGCCTACCCGTATAGGGGGTATAGGCCTTAGTTGCCCACGCGGGCCTAGTGCCGATGGGCCGACTTCACACACAACCCTTGTAGGCTTCTGTGCAGACGTGCGCAGGATTCCTCACAATGTTTTCCTTCACCGTAAGAGCGTCGGATAAACGTACAAATTAAATTATAATTTCGTAATTTTTAAAATACATAGGCGGGATTTGCAGCTGCCCCCTCCGAATCGGGAGGCAACAGTCCACACCATTGAGCCACTCGCCTCTCTTGTGAATAAATATTATTGTGTAATTTTGACGACCCATATGGCGTAAAGGTGAGAAGTCAGCTATTACAAAAAGGGATCCGGGCTCTATCTCCAGGCAGTACAAACACTTTTTTGGACTCATTAATAATACAATAAAATGCCCTGAGTTCGTGAAATGTATTAACTTGTTCTTCAATCAATCAATCAATCGTTTATTGCTTTTCCACAATGTTTAGAAGGTGACAATTTGTTATATAGGTACATTATGGACCCTGTCGGGCACAGCAACTTAGGAGAGAGGAGGGCATTTAACACTCTTATTTATTTCATACTATATTCTATAATCTTACTATGTATTTAATACTATACTGCTAGTTTTATCAATTTAATTTTAATGTCAATGTCAGTGTTATTTAATGTTAGTGTATCTTAATATAAATTATTTTGTTTTTAATTATAGTTAAATTTCATGTACACTTGATTTTCATTCTGTAAATCAATTTGATTATTATAATCATATGTATTTCTTGGAATAGTATTTACTGTTATAATATTATTGTAATCAGTATAGTAACATTTCGATATAAGGAATTCTTTTAATTGTTTGCAAAATACATTTTCATTTGTTAGTTCTTTTAGCGCAGTTGGCAGTTTATTATATATCTTTACTCCCATAACAGATGGACTCTTTGAGTGTAATGATAATTTTGAATTTGGCAGCATTAGTCTAGTGTTTGTTTTATGACGTAATATGTACCTTGATGGAAGGTCCTGTCTATTAGTAAAATATTCCGGATATTTTTTAACAAACTTACACATTTCTAAAATGTACATACATGGAATGGTTAGAATTCTTCTACTTTGAAAAATTACTTCATCTTCATCACTCGATGCCTCTCAGACCTATTGTTAATTCCATAAACCTTGATTTAGATCAAATCTGGGTGGTAATTCCCCACTACCAAGTTGTAATCACGAATACAGTGTGTATCTTCAAATTTGCCCTAAAATTTATATTTTCACAACTCGTACCAGACATTCAAAAGAGAACTATTGAGCTTAGCTGTCTTAAGTACCAATAGTTTTAAGATCGATCTTTATTCGGATCCTGCACTATTATTTGACCTGATCTAATATTTATAATATAAAGGACCAGAGTAACTGTTTTAAGAGTCATTTATATAACACAATGTGATCAATTCGATACCAATAAAAGGGCGGGCAGCGCATCCCTGCGACCTCAGCTGTTGCAATGTCCATGGGCGGCGGTGACAGTTTCCATCAGGTGAACCGCATGCTCGTTTGCCTCCTTATGTTAGAAAAAAAAACCAATAGAAATTCAAAATACATTTAAAAAACGCCACGCATTTCTCGCCCTCTTGCCAAATGGCACTGTCGAATCCAAACTAAAACTATGCTGAGAGGGTGCTGGTAAAAAATTGATATTTTATTGCGTCCGGGGTCCACTTTTATGCTATATTTTATTCTGTTTTCGTCGTTCCACTTTGGTTTCCTTTGCCACGCCGATTGTCAGTTAGAAAAATATACGCAAGTCCCAACCCTAAGTTAAAGCCTTAAAGCTCATGTAGGAGAATTCTTTTTTTCAAGTTTGTCATACTCGTCTACACGCACGAATGAGTAGTATATCATTTTCTTTGTACAAATGGTTTCCAGTATCTTTTGTAGCAGCCTAATCTACTAAGAAAATAAACAATGGGGTCGAGTCGACTATTGTATAAGCTCAAAGGGGAGCTGTAATTTACATTTGGTTTGATAAAATCCTTGCTGGTTGCGATTTTGCGGGAACGCGGTTGTATTTTGTCTAAATTTTACAGATTGATCGTATTTTAGAAACTGTGGTGGAGAAATTGGTTTCGGTTCTCAGTGTTATGCAGTGTGGATAGTTGTCTCCTTTACTTTATATAATAATTTAATTCCAAACCATATCATTTCGCACTTACGAACATGGTCGTGTTAAAAATGGATGGAGTCTCGCTTGCAACAAAAGTGGCAAAAGGCTAGTTGGTGGATTTATTGATTCTTATGTTCTAATAAGAATCAAGCAATCGGCGTAAATCAAATACAAAATATTAATTCCTTCCTGTTCTTTGTGTTGGCATCCTAAGCTTTTCTGTTTCGAAATGACTACTGCTGTTGGCCGCAGATGGCCTTTACAGCTTCACCGGACATTTGGTGAGCGCAAATAGCAATTATTAAACTGTATCTAATAAAAAAATAGCACTTATATTCTTGTATACATATTCCTAAATCATCTATGACTATAAATCACCCTTTTATTAATGCAATCCAGTAGATTACACAAATATTAAATACAAAAATATACAGGACATATATTATTGTTTTTTAAATAAAATATTGTGTAGGTGTAAATGTTATTACTTCTTTAGAATTACGTCACCTTAAACATTTAACCAGACTAAGGTACCTTTTACAACGTCACCTAAAAGCAATCGGATTCACATTACTTATTATGGTGTACAGGCATGCAATCATTATCTAACTAGAAAGATTATACTCTTATAAGATTTCTTTCTAACACAATTTGACATAGTTTGTTCTAATTAAACTTATTATTCAAAAAAAATATTATATTAGAAAAAATTTAAAATAGGAGTGAAACAAACCACCCACCTGGCGATCCATCTGGTGTTATGGTTGAAACGTTGGCTACTACACCAAGG